>VZQC01001310.1:819641-926531 GCA_009823505.1 Rhizomys pruinosus
AAAAAAAAAAAAAAAAAAAAATCTATCCTTCTATTGATCAGAACATCCTGCATCTGCAAAGCAGCCTCAATTTAAAAGCCACAGAGCAGTGCCAGGCAAAAGGAAGGTCTCAGGGTAGCACAAAGGCCTTGTGCTGTTAGCAAGGGAGAACAAACAAGAACAAGCTCTCTCAGGAACATACTGCAAGCTTAGCACAGTGAGCACACCTTTAATCTCAGTACTCAAGGAGACAGAGACAGGTGGATCTCTGTTTGAGGCCAGCCTGGTCTACATAGTGCGTTCCAGGCTAGTCAGGGCTATATAGTGAGATCCTGTCTCAACAACAACAAACAGCTGTGGTAAGCAGCACAGGCAAATCACAGCCAGCAGCAGAGAGGAATTTAGGAGACAGCAAAGCAGAAGAGAAATTGCAATGGCTTCAGCTAAGGACTTTAGGGCAGGTGACCTGTGCACGCGCTCTAGATGGCCTGGGGTTCCAGGGCTCAGGGCAAAGAGTGCTGGGAGGAACTGTGCAGACCTGGAGAGAAGCCAGGAGGAGCAGTGATGGTGCTCAGAGGACAGCGCGTGCACAGGGGCACAGGGTGTGCCCTGGCCTGAACAGGGGAGGCAAGAAACACAAGGCCTAGTGGGGTCTGAACTGAACTCTGAACCCTGTGCAGAGGAAGGATGACAAGATGGTGGACACTCCTCATCCCCAGATCCAGAGACAGAGACCAACAGTGACAAGATGGTGGACACTCCTCATCCCCAGATCCAGAGACAGAGACCAACAGTGACAAGATGGTGGACAATCCTCGTCCCCAGATCCAGAGACAGAGACCAACAGTGACAAGATGGTGGACAATCCTCGTCCCCAGATCCAGAGACAGAGACCAACAGTGACAAGATGGTGGACACTCCTCGTCCCCAGATCCAGAGACAGAGACCAACAGTGACAAGATGGTGGACACTCCTCGTCCCCAGATCCAGAGACAGAGACCAACAGTGACAAGATGGTGGACACTCCTCATCCCCAGATCCAGATCCAGAGACCAACAGTGACAAGATGGTGGACACATCCTCGTCCCCAGATCCAGAGACAGAGACCAACAGTGACAAGATGGTGGACACTCCTCATCCCCAGATCCAGAGACAGAGACCAACAGCAAAGTCAAACCAGTTAAGCTTTCACTCTGAGTCTCATTCAGGCCTCTCAGCAGAATTAATCTACAGCTCTCTCTCAGTTTCACTCCAGTGTTCTGCTATTTGTTCACCTAAGAAGACAACTGTACTTTTCTTCATAAGTATGATTGACTTTTTTATATTCAAATTCATTCTAAATTTGGCATCTCAAATGAACTTCTCTATGAATCAAAGACAATGATGGATGAAATTACTATAGATCTAAAAATTCCATTAAATAGGGAAAATACAAGTTTATCAAAGTAAAATAATTTCAACAGTGGCAAATACTAAATGTGCTTTTGTAGTAAGTTTTTCTAGTCACATTAGACTTAATAATTGGCAGAGAATCTGGAGAAAAAAATCTTTGAGCGGAAATAGGCTGTAAAATGATAGAGGCAACAGCTTTCTTCTCCTAACAGAATAGCTTTTCTGTGCTCACAGGCCTAACTCGTTTACGCTGTTGAAACACTGCAGCTCAGGTCCTCAGCCTGCAGGTTAGTCACTCGATGGCCTTTTGAGTCCTCCTTAGTTTTTAGTGGCTATTTAAAAATCCTACTGCTTAACAAATGGTACAACAGATGTGGAGAGAGACAAACAGCGCGGCGGCGCTTTCATGGCACGGGATGCCTTCCACTCACTCCCACCAATGTTAAGCTGGCTTTCTATTACCAGTAACTAATGACTCATCACCAGGGACGAGGTGGACAGCAGCAGCTCAGCATAGAAGTCAGGAGTCTACAAAACCTGTCTTCCCCCCATTGTACCCTGTAAACACAAGGAGCTACAAATCACACAACAAGGGGTTATGGTCTAGAAAGTATATACCCCTGGGAAGAAAGCTAAGGAGAGGGTTTAGAAGAAGCAGGCCTCTGGTGAATCCTAAAGATGACGGCACATTTCCTGTACCCTTCTTCTATTACCACCCTCACTCACTCATGATGGGTGACTTAGTTCTACTGACTATGAAAAGGTCTAGGAGCTACAGCTAGATGACCCTCAGGCCCATCTTGATTATCTACATAAAGGATGGAGTAGAACTAAACAGCCTAGTGCCTCTGGTTCCATAATTCCTAAGCACAGAAGGATCCAGTGTTCAATGATGCCCTGCAGGCCTAGATATGCAGCCTAGTGGTTAGGGACAAAGGCTTTAATTCCAAACAGACCTGGATTTAAGTCCTGGATCAGTACAGGCAAGTGGGCTAACCTATCAATTTCCACACTATGCCAAGTGAAGTGAGCCTAAGATACCATACTAAGTGAGCTGATCACCAAAGACCAAATACTGAATGATTCTGTTCACAGGATAGACTAAAAATGACAAACTCAGAGAAATAGAAAACACAATACAACATGTGAACATATTAATATCACTGAACTGTATGCTTATAGATGTTTAAAAGGTTCGGTTTTATCTTTTGCATTTTCTACCACAATTTAAAAGAGATATAATTTGATTCATCTCAAAATAATGTATAGGACTTAACAAAATGTATGCTTCAAATGTTTACAGTGCATTTGGACTCTACTTTTAGGTTTTTGGGTGTGGAAGGGACATCGACTTAAAATTTTGGGGCCTATTTTTAAAATCTGGACTGAGTGCACAGGGAAAAGAAGCCATGTCTTTAATGGCCTGCTAACGTCACAGCCACTTACCGAGGAATGAGATTTTCTTTCGTTGCCAAGACAGCAACAGTTGCTATGGAAACCACACAAAAACAAGGATGCTTAACTGAAACAAACTCCACTTACCTGCACAAAGATGCCCTTGCTCTTGTACTCCTCGTAGAGGCACTGAGAGAAAAAATCTACAAAAGCCTGGGAGGGTGGTAGGAGTACGAAAGAAAACACGAATATTACATCAGTCTGCCTGATGTGTAGCCAGGGAGACAAGGTAAATTAATTAACCACTTAACACTAACATTTCTAATCATTTTTTAAATTAAAAAATCAGCAAGAAACATTATAAAACAACCTCAAACCTTGAGTCATTTCTGCTAACTATATATTACCGTTACTAAAACCAACATTCACAATCAAATTTTGTTTTTTTTTTTTTTTTTTTTTTGGTCTTTTTGAGACAGGGTCTCCCTGTATCCCCAGCTGTCCTGGAACTCACTCTGTAGACCAGGCTAGCCTTGAACTCACAAAGATCCACCTGCCTCTGCCTCCCAAGTGCTAGGATTAAAGGTGTGCGCCACCACGCCCGGCTCTCACATCAAATTTTGACTTAATTAGAAAAAGGTTCCCCCCCCCAAATTTACTTTCCAAGAAAAAAAAAATCCTCCATCATATATCAAAGGATTTCTACTTTCTATTGGCTACTCTAACAGAAATTGTGAATGCATTTCAGTTCTGTGTTGCTATTGTGAAAAGAGCAGCCAGGATCCCTCTGGGAGCTGTGGGATGGCACAATCTGGGAAGTACAGGTGAGAGCCCATTTCTGATAATGTAACCATAAATCTGTAAACTGTAACTGACCACTTCTCAAGTGCCAACTTGGTATCAGACTTGAAACATAAGTCTTGATGATGACTCTATAAAGGTCCCAATTAGCAAAAGTCTATCTCCATGGAGAGCACACAGGATGCAAATGTTTGACACTCTTAAACATGCCAACAGAATGTTCCCAACATAGAGAAAGCAGGTAGATTGCAGGGACTCAGGGGGCTGTGAAAAGGCTTTTCAGAAGGCAGTAATGACCGAGTTCACTCAAGTAAAGATAAGCAGGTATTTTGCTCTTTCCTTCTCTAATATACTAAAAGTCCTTATTACATATTATAATTTGCTTATTTCCCCCTAAAAAGTTTAATTTCACAATTAAATGGCCATTTTTCCACCTTTAGAAATGTATTCCATGCTTCAATGAGATATCCAAAGATGATTCTCCTGACCTGTAGGCAGGTGGAGATGCACTGTAAATGACCATCCCAGCAGTAATGCAGGGAGGTGAATGGCAGTGCTATATGAAATCTTGGCATCATTTTTTTAAAATCATGGAATGATCGATATTTTATTTATTTATTTATTTATTTATTTATTTATTTATTTATTTATTTATTCATTCATTCATTCATTTATTGAGACAGGGTCTCCCTGTAGCCCCAGCTGTCCTGGAACTCACTATGGAGACCAGATGACCTTGAACTCACAGTGGTCAGCCTGTCTCTGCCTCCCAGGTGCTGGGATTAAAGGTGTGTGCCACCATCCCCAGCTATGGCTATTTTTCTTTCCTTTTTTTTCTTTTTGGGAAAAGTGGTTTCCTGCTGCAGCTGGCAGTCCTGGAACTCTGTTAACCAGACTGGCGAGCACCAATAGGCCCTGCTTAGATGTAAGGAATTTATATGCCACACATACAAATGGTAGTGGAATGCATGGGAGGGGGGCTTGGCATCATTTTTTATTTGTATGTGTGTGCTGTATGCACATCTGCATGTGGGTGCCTGTGGAGGCCAGAAGAGGGAGCTGGAGTTACAGGTTGCTGTGAGCTGCCCTCAGTGGGTGCTGGGAACTGAACTCAGACCCCTGGAAGAGCAACAAATATTCTTAATTGATGAACCATCTCTCAAGCCCTAAATCATGACATCTTATAGAGAGTTCTAGAAAATCATTGTCATCTCTAGAAATGAACCCTGGATAATGTGGCAAAATATTCACATTTTCACTGCTCTGTTTTGTGTCTGCCGAAAACATTTGTGGAGCTAGTGGGTGTACTTCCATGCTGTGGGAGGCCTTTGTAGAGCTAGTGGGTGTACTTCCATGTGGTGGGAGTCCTTTGTGGAGCTAGCGGGTGTACTTCCATGCTGTGGGAGGCCTTTGTGGAGCTAGTGGGTGTACTTCCATGCTGTGGGAGGCCTTTGTGGAGCTAGTGGGTGTACTTCCATGCGGTGGGAAGCCAATGCTGTCACGTTCCCAACTCTCCAACCTTCTAGTAATTAGTATCAAGTTCTCATCAACAGGCAAACTGGCTTAGGCTAGGTCTCTATAGAAAGCAGAAGAATCTCTGTTAAAATGAGCATACTCGAGGAAGAACAAGCGTCAGTGGCTGTGATAGTCTGTGCCTCACTTGTAAGCCTCCAGGAATCACTGTGTCTCTAGCCATGGCACTCAAGAAACCCATGCAGGCTAGCTTCCTTTCCATCTTAGCCCACTGGAAAACTACTAGCACAGAATTTCAAGAACATTAAATTTAGTTAATTGTTCAGTTTAAATTTCTCCCCTCAGTGTTACACTGATGTAATTTACTGCAGCGCCAGTCACCTTGGTTGCAGAGTAGATGGTCAGCAGTGGGACCGGGAGCATGCCACTTGCGGAGGAGATGTTGAGAATGACCCCTCTAGATCTATAATTAAAACATACTAGTAAACAGAGTGAAATCATATACACTTTGGCTTATGAATTATAGATCGAAACAGGTAACAGAGCTGCTGCTGGAATACCTTTTTCCCTGCCCTTCATGGACATATGGTATGTCTGGTCAGTGAATGAAGCATAATTCAATGAACTAAAAATAGCTTTTCTTTTTGATGAGCTCATGCTTTAGCAGTGCAGGCCATGACTGGACCAACTCAACAGTCTCCTCTAGGTGGTCTCTACTCTCTGGGGTCCAGTATGGCCACAGCTTCAGGAATTCTCACACTGTGGGGATGCAGTTCATTGGTAGAGCACTTGCCTAGCGTGGGCACTGCCCTGAGGTCAGGGCCAGCACAGCAAAAGCACACAACTAACCACGGGACCTCCTTGTGTTCTCTGTATGGACCTTTAGCCTGTATTCCAGCACATCATCACTACCCGGCTGCAGTAGCCAAACATTCTGTGCAGAAGCACTTTCCTTCTCAACAAAGTCCTGAGCTTTGAGACATCAAAGACCACTTTTCCTCACACATGAACAAGTACTTGATAAAGCTTTCTGACATTAAGTGACTGTCCCTGTATGTTCCCTGGGTTGAGACTATTTGGGCACTCAAAAGAGCTGCTTTGAAAATTATGTGACTCTGTACTTCATTAAACCAATTCTGTTGGAAAAGGCAAAGCTTGATTTTTTTCTTTTTTCTAGAACTTTGAGAGACTACTAAAAGCTAAAAGGTAGTTACTAGGAACTCCTACATCTGCAAATAAATGAGAATCATTTTGAGAAAAGCAATGCCAGAAACGCTCCACTTATCAGCAATGGAGGCACGGAATTATGCTTTAGAAATACCAATGCTAATCACCAACTCAGCTCTCGAACCCATGCCCCTCAAAGGTGCTCTCTTCTACTTATTGCTTACTTATCTATTTTTATGGCTCTAGGGATGGAACCCGGGGTCTTGTGCATACCAGGCAAAGTACTGACCACCCAGGCAGCCACAACCTCTTCTTTAGCCACTGAGACCTGCCCCCAGGTACCTCCTGTCCACTCTTCGGTTGCCTTTCCTTTTACACAGCTCGTCAATGTCCTTTGTTTGGATTTAAGTCTCGAAATCCCGTTTTTTTGTTATGGGGAGGAGGGCAACAAGGACTACATAGACCATTTTTAAATGCAAAACAACACAGGAAACATGATTAAATGGCATCTTTGATATTTTAGACATAAATCTAAAAAGAAATAATCCCTAAAGGTCACTGCTCCAACTGCCAGCCTCCAGGCAAGACGCCGCTGCAAACGCCAAAGGGAAGTCAGCCCACAGTTTCATGTGTGTCACCAGAAACCAGTGAGTTGTTTATTAAAGCAGAGGTCCTTATTAGGAAGACATACTTTCTAAGCACTAATCCTTTAAAATCTTGTGATAAAAATATTTCAAATTGAAAACTGTTAAATTTTAATTTAGGATTAAGTGGCTAATGGGCCACTCATACTGTTCTTGTGAATCACGGTGCCCCTCTCAAAAACAGGGAAATGTCTTGCTTTTTAAACTTTAAGGCAAAAAAGTTGGTAGCAGGAGTTAGAACCCAGTCCTTTTAGATAAAAATTGGCAATTAGCAATGAATACCTAGCCATTTCATATTCTATACGTGTGAGAAATTCCTTTGATGAAAATGGAACAAAACCCACATTTTTGGAAATTACTGTTTTAGGGTGTTGAAAATTTTCCCAAATTAGATTGTGGTGATGGCTGCATAGTTCTGAATAGACTGAACTGAACATTTTAGACAGATATGCAATTTATGGCACATAAAGTATGTCCTTCAGTCTGTTAAATATAAGAAAAATACACTTCTATTAGAATGCATTGTTTTTATGTTGGGCCAGACTTCATCGTGTGGAAGCACAGAGAGCTAATGTACCTCAGGCTACACAAGATGCTTTCGAGAAGCAACTACTGATCCTGATCCTGACAACTCACTCCCCTTCTACACCTGGAGAATCCTTACAGCTTCGGGCTTTTAATGTAACCTTTAACCAGGAACTGTTTATCCCTATCTCATGAGTACAAGTAGAGAAAAAGCCAGTTTGAAGTGGATGCAGATGATGCTGTCCCTGAAGCCAAACCTATTGCCTTGCTTTTCAACCAGACTCTGTTCCTTTATGCTCACCTAGCTGGGGTGGTTGTCTGTGACTTTGAACAGAAGTTGGTCTTTATTTCATGACTTACAAAGGAAATGGAAAGTCTTTAAAGGTTAAAAGTTTACCATTATTGAGTACTCTTAAATCTTGAGCTCACCAAACAGACTCTAAACTTAACTCATTAAAGACATGATTTCAACTGATGAAAAGTCAATTAAAGATAGTAAAAGGCTTCTTTCCACTTTCTAGAACCCTGTCAAGAACTCAACATGTCACAAGTATGCAGCTCTTCTCTTTCACTTGTTCACTTCTTGAGTCAACTAAGATCTTTGTTTCGCAACTCCTCTACTCTGACTGAAAATTCCTAGTAGGTAGAGCTATTTCAGGGACCAAAGTCAGAGTTTCGAGGTACTTTACACAAAATAATATATTCTAAAATACATTTAAGACCCTCCAAGTGCTATATAAAAGGAGACTGCCCTAGATATAACTAAATAAGTGCATAGCCAGCACCTCTAACTACACCTAAATGACAGCAGAGCACGCCACTTCCCAATCTGTCCTGCCATCCAGAGCACACATACTTGTCTATTAAAAATGTTCCCATGCAGCCTGCCAACAGAATACAAATTTGACTTCTCCAAGGATAAAAATGTTAAACTCCGTTTTGTCTGGATCATGAATAGACACTGGTGTAGTACAGACTGTTAATCTCTACAACATATACAGTAACTCTTTATGCAGAAATAGGGGTGAACATTTGGGACTGGCTGGCACAAAGGACTCATCTTTACAATCAACTACTTCGTCTAGCTCTAATCCTCTGTCTAAGCAGAATTAGTGACGTCAAAGCAGTTTCCATGGCACTCATGACAACTCTGTTATATCAAGCTGAAGGACAAAATGGGCTATACTAATTGTGCACAGAGACAAACATAAAACCAAACTGGTTAATCTCTCATTTTCTGGAGGTTTGGGAACAATACTGAGATTGGCAGCACATTGAGAAAGTTTGCTCAAGTTCTGTAATGAAGACTCCTGCTGCTCAACCTTGGAGCATATTCCTAGCGTGTTATAACAGCCCCCAACGAACAGATCAAGCAGCATTTGCTGTGCTGCAGCATTCTTAACTGACCATGCTGGTTACTTGCTAACCAGCACCAATACTCGAAGGTGTCTCGGTGATATAACTTATTGAGGATCTATCAGAACTAAAATGCTGCAAAAACAAAACAGAAAATATCAACTGCTGATAAAGAAGCACCTTTCATCTCAACATATTTACCTCCTGTATTAGAACTTCCTTCCATAAGCCAACCATTAAGGTTGCCACCTCTGTAAAACTGAGTACCTTGCATTTACACAGTTCTTAGCACTATGCTCGTTAGACTTGGGCATTTCCCCATGAGACTCTCTTTAATTGTACCTAAATTAAAAATAGTTGCCAAGTTTTTGTTCTATAAATTCCCACTATTTTACCACTCTTGTAGTGTCCTGACCTCACCTCTATACAAATACTACCATCACAGAGGAAGCAAGTCTCCTTAGAAATAAGTCACGGATTTCTACCTTACTCAGGAAACCTCAGCACTGCCCCACCCTGCAGGTGAGGAGAGATGGTTGCTGTTGTGAAGAACTGGAGCAGGGTTAGAAACAGTGTGGACAGCTAACTGGAGGCTGAGTGTGATGGGAGATAAGGGAGAATGTGAAATAAAGACCCCAGCACAATTGTACATGTTTCCATTTCCATTGAGAAGACAGGACTGTGCTCTGGCAGGGTTATTATACAGGTTTCCAAGCTTAAACATAAAATCTAAATTTGTGTAGCTAGTTCTCTTAACAGACTCAAGAACACATATCAAACATATCAAAATAAAGCTCTATGTCAGAAAAGAATCGTGGGACACAGGGTCAGGTATATATAATTAGAACTAGCAAACCCAATACTCATATTATACAAATACTGCTTTGTTGGATAAAGTTTGCAAACACTGAGCATATGGAAGAGAATACCTGCCCTAAAACAGCACAACATGTCATAATTCCACCTTAAGCAGTACAATACGAAAGAGGCTATTTTTAGCTTTTCCACGGTTGTTATGGCAACCACCTCCTGGCTCCAGCTGTACACAATGTTTATAATTCCAGGGAAGCAGAAAGAGCAAGTTTCCTCTATAATGTAATTATGCACTTTCTACTTGCATGGTAATAATACCTTAGTCTGATTATTGATACTTGTTTAGTGATAGTCAGTTGGCCCTAGGCTATTGTTCTAGAGGGTTTAGAAAATCTCATACATCAGAGATAGAATCAGTAAAAGGGAGGAGGGAAAAAATAACATTAACAAAGGATCTTTCTAAGGGATACTGCTGTTACTCTATGGGAATACCAATTCTATGGAAATCACCATAGAAATAGGCCACTCTGGGTGGTTTACAGAGCAGGCTGTAATGAAGCCACTTACAAGGTGTAGGTAAGATTCCTTTCAGAAATCTGCTGACCTGGAGCTTTTTCTTTCACTTGGGCAAACAACTAAGGTTTCTGGCCTCCTCTGCAGTAAGTTGCAGCCTGTGGTAGACTGAGTTCTGGACAACAGAAAGTGGGCAGAAGTGGGGTGTACCCTTTCAGAGCTGGCCTAAGAAACTCCCCTAAAATAATCCTGAGAGAGTCCCTAAGTGGAAGGAGCCTGAGATCCCTGAAGGACTAGGTAGAGATGCAAGGAGAAAACTAGTTCTCACCATAAGCCATTGAGGTATGCATTAGTCTGTTACTGCAGTTAGCACACCTTGACTAATATACCTGTAACTCCTAAAATTCAAGTGTCCATAGATGTTCCTTCTTCTTCTTTTTTTTTTTTTTAATAGTAACTTTATGATTTTGGCACCAATGTACTCTTTTTTTAAATTTTTTATTTATTCATTTATTTATGTGTATGAATGTACTGTGTGCATGTAGGTCTGTGCACCCGTGTCATGCAATGCCGCAGAGCTCAGAAGAGGGTGTCGGATTCCCCTGGAACTGGAGTTAAAGACGGTTCTTGGCCGCCATGTGGGTGCTGGGGATCGAACCTGGGTCCTCTGCAAGAGCAGTCCATGCTCTTAACCGCTAGGCCATCTCTCCAGTCCCAAGACGTTCCTTCTAACTAAAGGACTGATTCATAAATCCATGCACATCTCACTAGACCTTAGGAAGCACCACAAACACTCCCTGAATTCAGTTTTCCGTGGCTTCTGACAACTTTCCACCAGCTCATTTCCTAACTTTAGTTTAAAACTCAACTTGCTTCATAACACTCCAACTCACTAAACCTCCATTTTCCCACTGATCAAAAGGAATTAGGGCCCGGTGTGGTGGCACACGCCTTTAATCCTAGCACTTGAGAGGCAGAGGCAGGGGGATCTCTTTGAGTTCAAGGCCAGCCTGGTCTACAGAGTGAGTTCCAGGACAGCCAGAGCTATAGGGAGACCCTGTCTCAAAAACACCAAAAAAAAAAAAAAAAAAAAAAAAAAAAAATTAGGGATTACTTTGAATTAACATAAAGCATTGGTTTTTGTTACTCAATGAATCTAATACTTTATGCTCCATGAAATGACCTCACAGCTATTATTTCCTTTTACATACTTAAAATTTTAAATTATTTTTTATGTGCCTGAGTGTTCCTTTGCATGTATGTGAGTGCACCATGTATGTGTGTGCAATACCGATGAAGGTCAGAAGAGGGCATTGGATCCCTTGGAACTGGAGTTATGGATGGCTGGGTCCTCTGCTAGAACAGCCTGTGCTCCGAGAAGCCATTGCTTCAGCTCTCAAACTTACTTTGGTAACTCCTCTGTGGTTTATAGCTTTTGTTGTTTGCTGTAGAAGGTGCGCTCCAAGGCAAATGCTGTAACACCGAGTCCCCACCTAGTCCAAGGCTTGCTTTTTTTTTTTCCCAAGGCTTTTTTATTTTATTTTATTATTGTTTTGATCTTTTTGAGACAGGGTTTCCCTTGTAGCCCTAGCTGGCCTGGAACTCACATGTTCCAACCAGGCTGGCTTTGAACTCACAGAGATCTGCCTCTGCCTCAAGTGTCAGGATGAAAGGCATGCACCTCCACACCCAGTCCAAGGATTTTTTTTAAAAATGTGATTTGCAAATGTCAAAACTCAGATTAAGACAATGGCCCCAAATTTTATCCTTCCTGTGTTCTACTGTGTCCTCCTGGGAGTCTGCGCCTTCCTGGAGTCTGGTTTGATTACTGGTATCTCTACAATGAGCACATTCCACTGTCAGTCAACAGGCAGCTTGAAGACTAAAATGAAACTTTAGTAAAATAAAGCAATTAGAATATACAGTCTAGTACACATAGAATAGAATTACGACAAACTTTACTGAGAAAGTCCCTTCATCAATCATTGTACATGATCAACAAATGGGCTTGTAACTTCTGTTTCCTCACACAAAGGAGAATGAGTTACTTTAGAGGCACTCAGGAAGTGTGAGCTGTCATGCGGGACTGGAGTGGGCTTTTAACAGGAGGGATCCTTGCTTCCTCCCTTTTCAAGATGCACTGGAGCTCTCAATCTAGCAAACGATCAAACTAGTCTAAGGTGCAAATTCAGCTCTTTTCAACAGGTTTTCTTTAAAAGTCTGTGGCATGTTTAGGTTTTCCAAAGAAAAACAGAGTTTAATTACAATTTTACACTTAGTGCTATATCAAACATGGAAATACTACCAAATATTTACCACTAAAAATGAAGGTACCTGGGGTATTCCACCAGTGCCCAACTCCATCCAAACATGGATGGGCTAGTGGACATTGCCTTTCCCTTCAAGAGTTGGCCTGACATTTTCTGGTCCCTTCAGAACAAGCCTAAGTGCTTTAAGTACTCACTCACCTAACAGGGATGGACATGCCAGACGATGGCGATGGCATCTTGTTTCGGGATACTCCACTGACTGAGGCTCTGGGTGGCTGTAGCTTTAAGAAGGGATTCCTGGGAATATCCTAGGAACTCTCTCCACCCCCTCAGAATAGCAGGCAATTGAGTTAGTGATGGTGACTCAGGCTGGCTTTTTAATCCTGATCTAAAGGAACCACCACAACCCTAGAGAGGGGAGTGGAAAAGGCTTCCTTCACCAGTGACTCATGCTCCACCGTGTGACTCGCTTGGTGCTAAGCCACAGCTAGGTTCATTAGTCACTATAATGAAATTCTCAAAGAAAGGATTCTCCCTATAAATAATAATGAGCTCTGCATCCACGGTTTCTGTGTGAGCTTGTGACTCACCTTTCTACCATGCCAGGCAGCACCAATCGTGTCACCTGCAAGGAGAAAACAAAACACTGATGATTGCTGAGGACACAGGCAAAAACACTGAAGGACACCCAACCCCACCAAAGAGAAGAGTCACAAAAGCACTCAGCACTTGTCCAGGCAGATGTTTATTTTATACACTTCATATTATTTCACTATGTCAGGAGTACATAAAAAAGGAGGAAACACTGGGAATATTTTTGTGAACTTGGCTAAAATTAGCCTTGTCTGAAAAGGAAGGTTGGCACAGACATCTTCAAATAATAAAAACTTTATGTGCCGGGTGTGGTGGCACACGCCTTTAATCCTAGCACTTGGGAGGCAGAGGTAGGCACATCTTTGTGAGTTCAAGGCCAGCCTGGTCTACAGAGCGAGTTCCAGGACAGTTGGGGCTACAGGGAGATCCTGTCTCGGAAAGACAAAAAAAAAAAAAAAAGCAAGCTTTATGGTAAAATGGACATCTCTCGAAATTCTTTCTCTGAAAAGGATGTACGTTATTACTTGTAATAACGTACAATATCCCACCTACCAAGATGACTTAAGCTTTCTAATCTCCAGAGCGCAAATAATCTTTTCTGATCAAAAAGGCTTCAGGAGGGAGAATGCTGTAATGGAGCATGTTGGCAAATATTAAGTGCGTTCCTTTCTGCTGTTAGCCTAGCAAGGTGTAAAATTCATCCTGAAGGTTATCTTCAGATGTCTTCAGGTGAAGGTGTTTTCAGTAACCAGCAATTAGAAGGTAGCATCTGCAGTTGTTTTTTTTTTTTTTTTTTGGTCTTTTCAAGGCAGGGCCTCCCTTTAATTCCAGCTGTCCTGGAGCTCACTATATAGACCAGGCTGGTCTTGAACTCACAGAGATCTGCCTGTCTCTGCCTCCCAAGTGCTGGGATTAAAGGTGTGTGCCACCACACCTGGCAACATCTGCAGTTTTCTTTTTTTTTGTCTTTTGGAAGCAGGGTCTCCCTGTAGCCCCCGCTGCCCTGGAACTCACACTGTAGACCAGGCTGGCCTTGAACTCACAAAGATCCGCCTGCCTCTGCCTCCCAAGTGCTAGGATTAAAGGCATGCGCCACCACACCCGGCTACATCTGCAGTTTTTAAAGACTTCTTACATCTTGCTCAAATACTTGTAACAATGAGACAGGCCACTAATAAACACTTTCTTGATATGTTATGAGCCAAGAAAAATGAGAAATCAAGATGATAGCAAAGTTAAGTAAGTCCTGACTTAGGTTGTTTCTGTTCTCTAAGAGACAAATAAAGCTGTAAAGCTTGATACATTTATGCCTTTTTCTAAAATTAAGATTTACTTTATGTGGATGAATGTTTTGCCTGCATGTATCTGTGCACCACATGTATCTGTGCATCACATGTATGCCCAGTGCCCACAGAGCCATAAGAGGGCATCACAGTCCTTGGAGCTGGAAATTCAGTCATAAGCCACCATGTGCTGGGAACTGAACCTAGGTCCTCTCTAGAACAGCAAGTGCTCTAAACTGCTGGCCATCTCCCCAGCCCCTTTTCTTGAATGATAATATATAAATTTAAATGAAAATATTTTGATACATTTTTTTCATAGAAATATTCTGGGCTTTAAATTCTTGGGAAAAAAATGTATCATTGCTTTTCAAATAAATTTATTCAAGTTCTATGTTCAAAAAAGAAAGAAAGGGCTGGAGAGATGGCCTAGCGGTTAAGAGCGCCGACCGCTCTTGCAGAGGACCGGGGTTCGATCCCCAGCATCCACATGGCGGCCGAGAACCGTCTGAAACTCCAATTCCAGGAGAGCTCCAGTTCCGGGGGAATCTGAGACCCTCTTCTGACCTCCGCGGCATTGCACGACACGGGTGCATAAACCTGCATGCAGACAGTACATTGAAACACATACAGAAATAAAAAAAAATTAAAAAAAAAATTTAAAAAGAAAGAAAGAAAGAAAGAAAGAAAGAAAGAAAGAAAGAAAGAAAGAAAGAAAGAAAGTAAGTAAGAAAAACATTCTGGGCTTTAATCCCAGCACTTGGGAGGCAGAGGCAGGCAGATCTCTATGAGTTCAAGGCCAGTGAGTTTCAGGAAAGCTGGGGCTATAGGGAGACGGTTTTGTAAAGACCAAAAAACAAAACAAAACCAAACAAAAAAGCAATGTTCTGGGAAAACAGGTCATAAAACTTTCTGAGAAAACTGTCCTATGTGAATACAGGGCAGAGGTCAACTCCAGACAGAGCTGTCCCATGCACAACATGAGCCCACACTGGTCACAAAATCATCAGTCCCCATGGACTGATATATCACCAACTTCAAAACTAAGGCGTGTCTTCAAAGCACAGGGGAACCATTTCAGAAGAAGTACATGCTTTGGACAAATCTAGTCTAGATGAAAATGGAGAGATGATAAGAGCAAGTTTGGGTTCTTACATAAAAATCTCTGTTTTCATAGAAACTCATCTTCCCAGGATGATAACGCAGAATGTCAGCTGTCCATCCTCCAGCACTCATTTTTCCTCATTAGACTGCAACTTAAGCTTTAGAACATATGACCTCTCTCCCATCCTTAGTCCTCTTATAACATCAACTTTCTACTTCTCTTGCATTGTGCATGGCTTATAACTACCTTCCATTCATAACATATATATGAGGCACACAGCTTTTTTCATGCCCTTAAAAGGAGGAAACAGTCTTCTCCATTATCTTTTCCTCTTCTTGGTAGGCATGATGTAGATTTGAGGGAAAGAGGCAGATTAGCCATCTAGATTCAAAGTGAATGCCATGTGCTAATAGTGATGGGGCAATAGGACAAAAGGAGACGGGATTCCTAATGCGCGGCACCACTAAGCACTAGGCCCACTGAGCCTCCTGATTATCTATCTAGCTTTTAATCTGAGAAATAGATACATCTACTTTGTTTAAGTCATGACTATATCTCTGTTATAGAAGTTAGCCAATATAGCAATGTCGTTTCTGCTTGTTTGAAGTGGTGGGTATATAACGTGAGGCCTTTTGCTAAGCTGAGGTAGGTATCTGCCACTGCCCCATATACCCAGGCCTTGATCTAAAATTCTAACTCAGAAGTCTGACCATTTATGTTGATAAAGACGGACCAATGTTAAAAATTTTATGTAAAAAAAAAAAAAAAAAAAGAGCAGTCCCCAATGCAATAAATATTTCAGGTTTTAAAATGCAGTCCTATGTCTCCCATTTTCTAGCTCTGGTTGGCCTTATTAAAAATGTGCCTGCCAGGCTTCAAACCAGACCTAATGGAACCAACTCAAAGAAAAGGGTGGCTTCAGAGTTTATTTTTTCAAAAGATTCACCTTCTCTCTCCTCAGAGTAAATGATCATTTTAATGTGTGCTTACATTATTTCCCAAGATTTGTCTTTCCTGAGGCATACAACAACTATTCAATTCATAACCACTGAATGTTTAAGGCAAATGTGATATGTCCTCAGAACACAGCTCCAATTCCAGCCCCTCTTCCTACTATAGTGTGACCCTGTGCTAAAGTTCATCTCTCATCAGTCCTGGTGTTAAGTGCAGAGGGTGTCTCCATCACATTTTACTGTAGTCTCAATTTCAAATGAGCACAACCACAGAGACACCTCTGAAGGGAGCTGTTGTCCCTTATCCTCTCAGCCTGCACTGGCCTTTTAGGATGTCATGCCACTGGACCTGCCTTTAAAATATTTCATTTGGGATCTTTTTGGATAGATTAGTGGAATTATTCTAAAATTAAGTTGTACAGATAATTGAACCTCTAAGTTAACAAGAAATATCACTGACCACAGATGAATTTTATGGTATGCAAATCATTCCTCCATAAAGTTTTTAAAAAAGACTACTATAATGATTATATGGATAAGAATTAAGGAACTGAAATCACAAAACACATCTGATGTTACTTTACCAAGCTCAAGAGATAAAAGATCACTCAAAATGCTCTCTGTATATATCAACTTAGAGCCTGGAGCAACATGATGCATTAAAGAGTCATCCTTCCATTCAGGTGAGGCCATGCTATCTGCAGCCATCAGTGAGGACTGGATAGTGAGAACTTAATACCCTCACAAGATACTCCTACTAGCAGACAGAGGGCACTGAGCTTGGAGAAGGAGCAGTTACATTTGGAACTCAGGTGGAGCTTCACAGGTTATGTACTGGTTAAGTTCTAAAAGCATAAATAGCTGACTTGGGAGAAAACCAACCAGAAGGAACAGAATGCAAAAAAAAGGCCAAGAACTGTGAAAACGAGATCGTGTGCTTGTGAATGACCGGACGTTTTGTTAGATGGATGAAAACAAAAACATACAAAGAGGTAAAAATATGTGCATCTTGTTAGGTATCATGCAACTTGCATTTGTATAAAATATCAGGGACAGCTACCCACACAACTAAGACAGATGTGCATACTGTGGAATGTTTCAGTGTCAAAGATAGATTGTACACAACCTAAACAGTATCTGAAAACATTTCTATTTAACAGCACCACACACAAAGCCAAGCTGAACTAACTGGATAGCTAAAAGTATCTGAAAATGATTTTTATCTTGTACATGTCATCAGGGGGCCATATGGTGAGCTATCATGAAGAGGGCCCTAAGCATTTGGGGAGAAGTTATTGTTCAATTCCAAAAAGCCCTGAAACCACTAGAAATGGGAATGAGCAAGATGAAGAAGATTGAAAGACTGAGAACAAAAAGTGTTCATACCCATGCATGTGCCTGTGTGCCTGTGTGCGTGTGTATGTGTGTGCCTGTGTGTGTGTGCACATGCAGATTTGCATTAAGGGGATGAGACTTGTGAACTGGAGAGCAGCTACGTGGAGCCCAGAAGAGGTAGCTAGTGCCTGTTTAGCTCTCCTACACAAAGGAAGAGAAGGAAGATCACCAATTAACTGAGAGACTTACCAGACAAGCTCAATCAGAATGTAATTAAGGTAGAAATATTGGGGAAATATAAATGCAGTATCAGAACCTATTTTATTCCTTTATGCCATGCGATACATTAAATGTTTCAGCTGTGATGGTAAAAATTATCTAGAAAATTATCTGAGACCAAATGAAACCTCACATGATGAAGTAACACTTACAAAACTCTATCAATAACATGTTAGTGAGGTAAGGCTACAAATCTTTAAAGGCCACCCCCAGTGACATGCTTCTTCCAGAAAGGCCTCTTAAAAGTTCCATAACCTGTCCAAAAAAGCACCACCAACTGGGGACCAAGTATTCAGATAAGTGAGTATGCAAGTCAAACCAGCACAAGCATCAAATGTCTTCTTGATGACCTTATATGTATTGATACAGCAAAAAAATTCTTTATACATGTAAATTAAAACAAGGTGTAACTAACATATGGGAAGAAAAAGTGCTGTGGGTGTCTGTCTATTAAAGAGCCAACAATATCTGTTGATTGCTAGAGAGCCTCTAGCATGACCTTCCAGCAAAGACACAGGTCTTCTTGAGGTAAAAGTTAAAATCTTCCTTAGGGCTCATCAGCATCTCCTTTTAAATTCTGACTCTATTTCCATTTGCCAAAAAGTGGAAGATCATTTTTATAAAAACCTGTCAAAATATTAACACTGAAAATCTGAGAAAAATTATCTTGAAATATCTATGCTTTTATTAACTTGATTTAAACGATTTCACTTATACTGAAATGACCTTTCCTGCTAATCAGATTGTAGAGACATAAATTCAATTTCAAACTATCTTTGTTCAGTTAGGTGTATACATATCATTTTTTAATATTCGACACATAAGTAGACAGACTTCACTGTGTTCACATTAAATTATCTTTAATATCATATTTCACATAGGACATTTTAACTCTATTGTTAATAAATCTCATTTTACTTTGTATTTATTGGCTAATATCTTGAAATTTGGATATTTGTACCTATATACCAAGCATTGCTATGAAATTTCACTATGTATCTGAACTGTTTCAGAGCTCACAAGGTATTTCTGGGGTTAATTCAGTATGCTAATTTTAGGCCATCTGGAGGTGATAACTGCTATATCAGGAAATTTGTTGTTTATATATTTCTAAAATAATATTATCATGACTGCTAAGTTCAGTGGTTAAGACTATTAGACAAGGGGTAACCAACATGACTTCTACATTTGTTTTCTTTCAACTTGAGATGGTTTCCACAGTAGGCAATTTTAACTCAATTTTTCCCTGAGTAAGTAAAAGTTGTCACAACAGTGCTTCTACCACAATGAGAACTTCAAATTTTTGCAGGAAAAACATATTTTTAGTGTCATTAATCAACACCACAAAAAGATACAGAGACTTAAAGTCTAAAAGTGGACAAGTTAATACATATCTGTGCTGGACAGCTTTAGCTGTCAACTTGAAACACCTGTGTAGAAAGAGCCTCAACGGGGGAATTTCCTCCATTGGACTGGCCTATGGCCATGTCTGTGGGGCATCTTCTTGATTGTAAAGTGATGTGGAAGGGCCCAGCCCACTGTGGGTGGTACCACCCCTGGGCAAGCTGTTCTGTATGGTATAAAAGTTGGAGAGAACAACACGAAAGAACTGAAAAAAAAAAAAACAAAACAAAAACCCAACAAAAAACCAACTCTGGAAAGACTCAGAAAAAGATGCAGGACATGTATGTCAGAGTGTAGGGACTCAGGGGAAGGGGGGGCATGGAAAGGGAAGCTACTCTAGATTCGATTGAGAAATGATGTATGACTTATGGAAAGAGTTTAATAGCAATAAAAAAATACTAAAAAAAAGAAAGTTAAAAAAAAAAAGCAGGCTGAGCCAGGCGTGGTGGCCCACACCTTTAATCCCAGCACTTGGGAGACAGAGACAGAGGCAGGCAGATCTTTGTGCGTTCAAGGCCAGCCTGGTCTACATCTACACAGTGAGTAGTTCCAGGACAGCTGGAGCTACAGGGAGACCCTGTCTCAAAAAGACTAAAATAAATAAATAAATAAATAAATAAATAAATAAATAAATAAATAAATAATAAAAAAAGCAGTCTGAGCATGGGCCAGGGGTTAAAGGCAGTAAGCTGTGTTCCTCTATGGCTGTGCTTCAGCTTCTGCCCTAAGGAGGTTCCTGCCCTAAGTTCCTACTTTGGGCTCCCTAACTGATGAACTGTGTGACCTGGGAGATGTAACCCTTTCCTCCTCAAGTTGGTATCAGTGAGTGTTTTGTCACAGCAATTGAAAGCAAACTTGAACAATATCCTACCAAACTTAGACATGATATGCTTTCCAAGCAAGCTGGCCTAAAGTATACAAATGTACAAAGAAAAATTAATGGGTTCATGGCAGCTAAATTTAGAATTCCTTGCAGGGAGGCCACATACTCAATTTTTAAAAATTAAAAAAAATTTTTTTATTTATTCTTGTATGTGTATGAATGTACTGTCTGCATGTAGGTTTGTGCACCTGTGTCGAGTGATCCCTCAGAGGTCAGAAGAGGGTCTCGGATTCCCCTGGAACTGGAGTCAAAGATGGTTCTCAGCTATCATGTGGGTGCTGGGGATTGGACCCGGGTCCTCTGCAAGAGCAGTCACTGCTCTTAACTGCTAGGCCATCTCTCCAGCACCCCCACATACTTAATTTTAAGAGTGAAAACATTTATTGGTATAGCTGTGTACATGCTAGCTAAAAAATAAGTTCATTTACTGCCTAGAAAAATCACAATTAGTACTAATAAGTAATTTTAGTTGAGATACATAACTCAAAAATCAACTGGCCTACCTAGAAGATTTGTAAAAATGTTCTATGAAAAATGTAGCCATCTGTGGCTGGGACTGCACAGGTCTTGTGTCCTCTTAGTGCTCATATAGCTTTCAAAACAATTTTGCATTGCTTTTATAATTAGGAAAGCCCCCCACAATATTAGTTCTTAAAATAACTAATAAGAATAATTTTGTATCTTTTATTTCTGCAGCAGCAATCAATAGGTGATAGAAGGAATTTAAATATCTATGAGCCAATCTAGGCTTCCCATTCTGTGGTATGAAAATTAATATAAGATAATTTTATATTTTATATCACGTAACTTCTGGCATTTGGTCATTTTTTTTCAAAGAGAGAGAAAAGGAGAGAGAAAGAGACTCAAGCAATAAATATATTAAAAATTCAAGGAACTAGGCATGGGAATGCATGCCTTTAATTACAGCACTCAGGAGAGAAGCTGAGGCATAAGGCTCTTGAGTTTGAAACTAGCCTGGGCTACATATCAAGTTCCAGTCCAGCCTTAGCTACGTAACAGCCTTTTGTCTCAAGAAAAAGATGAATCTAAATTAAATCACCTTATTTAATAAAATCTGTATCACCATTATAATGTGACTAGGGAAACAAGTTTCCCTAGAATCCAGGCTCAGCCTCATGAATCCAGGCTATTCATAAACAAAATGAGGACATTACAAATAGCCACTTTGTTCACCTCTGCCCTGACTCTACCTCCAAAGAAACTTTCTTAAATCAAACAAGATCTGAATTTAAGCATCTGAAAAATAAACTTGTACAATTAAGAAGTAAACAGTTTATTATATACAAAAACCTGAAACAGGTTTCCAACTCAAATAATGAATAATTTTTAAAAATCATAGTATAATTGTGAACAGGATTAACAATAATGATCCACAATGCCCATTTCTGGAGAACTTAGAGGAGAACTCCACCGGAAGTCAAAGCAGAACGAGACGTAGCACACATTTCCTTTGGTAAACGGGATAATTTGAGCTCCATGGAGGTGAGGAAGCGAGAACACGGCCTAATTAGAAATTCTTAGAATCTCACCTGTATGGCTAACAGAGTATTTACTGCACAGGGGGTGGAAAGTTTAATTAGATAAAGTTTCTAGAGTGCTCTGCAGTCTCTAAGTACTGTCCAAAACTTGCCCTTTTATTAATGTTTACGTCTTTGGGGGAAGTTAAGAGTTCCCTTAATCTGAAATTCTACCCCATGCCATAAAATGAGCTTTTCCATTTCTAGTAAATTCTACATTCATCTACAATCAGATAATATATAAAAAAAAGAATTTTCCAGAACAAGAACAGAGGGCTGCTTCTTATTTATTTATTTATTTATTTATTTATTTATTTATTTTTGGTCTTTTCAAGACAGGGTCTCCCTGTAGGCCCAGCTGTCCTGGAATTCACTCTGTAGACCAGGCTGGACTTGAACTCACAAAGATCCTCCTGCCTCTGCTTACCAAGTGCCAGGATTAAAGGTGTATGCCGCCAAGCCTGGTGGGCTGCTTCTTAATAATAAAACTAAAACCCTAATTTATAAACTCTAAACAAAGATTATAAAGAGGAATTAACAAAGTATCTATCATACGGCATTTTTCCAAGTTTAGTATACTTGAGTATCATAAATACTTTCATTACCATTACCCTAATTTTTTTTTTTCAAAAATAAGATGATTTCTTAAAAGTGATAGACCCCCAGACTGGAGAAGATGGCTAAGCAGTTAAGAGCACTGACTGCTCTTGCAGGGGACCAAAGTTTAGTTCCCAGCACTTGCATGACAGCTAACCTTCCGTAACTCCAGTTCCAGGGGGGAGGGGGGTGTCTAATGCCCTCTTCTGGCCTCCGTGGACACTGCACACATGTGGCGCACTCACATACATGCAGGCAAAACACACACATAAAAGTAAATAAATATAAAATTTAAGTAATAGACATTAGAGGAGAAAATCAAAGAGATCTGTCATATTTTCAACCAATTATAAAGCACCTTTCCTATAAACTAGGCTCATTTTGAGTGGAAAGAAGCTTCGAATCAATCCACAAGGGCTCCTTCGTGTTTGAAAGAAAACTATGGAAAAGTTATCATGCAGTTTGGGAAATCCACTGTTTCATAGTTATATCTCAAGCAGTATATTACTATAAACCCCTCAGACTTAAATAATATGAAAAATTTTAGGAACAGAAGTATGGTTGGTTTCAAACTGTATTACTCTAAATATCAACTTGTAATGTCTTCATCCAGAAAAGCCTTGTGAGATCATCAGTAGTGAGGGACATATTTTTCTCAAGATTTATTAATTAGCTTCCTAACATTATGGGAGCAGAGTATCACAATACATTCCTAGAAAATTCCTAAATTAAATACAATTAGATTAAGGCCAAAAACCTAGTCTCATAGGCGTCCAAATTAATATGGGGCTCCCCCTACTGGTATGATGTCGCCTGCCAGAGGCAAACATTTTAAGAAAAAGAAAACAAATGTTCACTGCTATCCGCCTATCTGTCCACTTATCCAAATATTTACCATCTATGTCATAGGCACTTTAGGTATACAGCCCACAATGAAGACATGGTGGTACAGAAGGAAAACCAGTTAGCTTTTCAAAAGTTTGTAACAAGGGCCTTGGGGGTTGGAAGCAGTTCAGGCAGTATCGTTTTAACAGCACTGATCTGAAAGGGAGCAACAGTCTTGTCTTTTAAGGTCCTACTTTGATTTCAGAGAATCACAGAAACGGTAGTGTCTCATAGGTAAAAACCCCAACATATACAAGAGGAGGCCTTTGGGACATGATTAATTCCATCAGGAGAGCAATCTCTTCAGGAACGAGATCCGATGGCACCAGGTGACTCCTTTTAAACATGAAAAGACACAGCAGGAAGCCGCCATCTACGAGGAATGGGTTCCTCACCAGACAGCTCCACTAGCACCGTGCTCTTGGACTTCTCATCCTTCAAAACTGTAAGAAATACATATTGGCTTTTATACCTGACCCAGGGGGATATTTTTGCTATTGTTACAGCATCCCAAGTAGAGTAAGGCAGAAGGGACTGCTTTAGTCAAAGCCACTCTAATCTGTCAAGCCCTCTAAAGCAGCTGCTCAGCTTGAGTGGCTCCCTAGGAACAGGCAGATACTGCAAACAAGGAAGCTAAACCATCAAGCAGAGACCAGTAGGGCTGCTGCCACCTGGAAAGACAGTGTCTCACTGTGTAGCCCTGACTGGCCTGGAACTCACTATGGAGGACAGGTTGGCCTCAAACTCACAAAGATCTGCCTGGCTCCTGAGTGCTAGGATTAAAGGAGTCATGTACATCACGCCTGGCTAGAATTTTTATTTTTTAACATGCATTCCTTTATTTGTATGAAATGCATCAGTTGCTCAGGATAAGGCAAGGAGAAATGGTGGCCAAGCTCATGGTGCTCACAATGTGTGGGCAGGTTCAGCACTAAGGGGAAGGTCTGTGGCCCTGTGGCCTGCATGGCTGCTAAGGCCTATCCAGTCTGGAGGGGTCAGAGGTCCTTGCCTACTTCCATCCCAGCCCTAATAAGCCATGGCTTCAAGTCCTACATTGGTTGAGTACCTGACAAAGGAAGAACTAAATTATTACTCACTGCTTGAGATCGCTTCTCCTATTTCCCTATAAGTAAATAAAATAGAATGGTGTTTTAGTCCAAGTTGGGGCATTCATAAATTTCACTGGGGTTCACACCCCACACACATTTTCTTCTCTGTTCTATGAAAGATAACAAAGCAGGTTGGAACATTCCCTCTTTGTGTTAAAATGGTAGTCTACATTTCCTAGCTTCTACGTCATTGGCCAAGCCCAGCAGCAGCTGCGGAGATGAGGATCACTTTGGACAGTACTCATCTGAAAAGGAGTGAAGTACCCAGCATTTCCCAAGGGTCTTAAAAATGATGATTAAAAGAATCAAAGAACAGGTATGGTTTGGAGTAGAGGAGAACCCCAAATTTTGCAGACATTAGAACAAGTTATCAAACAAAAAACAAATGGTATAAATAAGACCTGTTTTGTCTTTGGATTGGACAGACTGCGTGAACTTGGCATCTACCGCCAGCCTCTGGAGCTGTGGCACTTTCCCATTTTCCAAACAGTCATCAATAGAAGTTCAAAAATTCCATGGTCTGTCTCTAAAACCACACCATTTCTGTTCTTGGTGAGATGTGATTACCTTAGATTTTAGTCATGGAGCATCTGAAGTGAAGCAGGAAACCCCTACAAAGGATGTCTAAATGTGAGAATGATCTACCTACCATACTTGCCACCTATACAGAACTTCTACCATGTAACTGAGACTAAATTTTTCCTTAATAGGCTTGAGAGCAGCTTTAGAAAAGCAGGCAACAAGGCTTTACAGCATCCCTCGTGTCAGCATCGCTTGTGTTGGGAAGACTAATGAAGTGAGCCACTGATGAGAAGAAAGGAAACAAAGCTAAGCCATCAAGCAAGATTCACAAGTGAAGCAGTCAGAACCAGAGAGCTCAGTGCCTGGGAAGAGGTGTTTACAGCTAAGCAGCAGTGGTCTGGAGTCACAACTGCTCTGGTTGATGTTTCTTCCCCTGTATTCCCCTGGACAATTTCTATGTAGTGAAGACCTGAAATTCCTTTGATCTCAGGGTCTTTTACTATTGTAATGTAGAGATCACCTGACCTACTAACACAGGGTAGAAGCATGTGGACCTCAAGAAACATGGCTGGCTCATTCTGTGCTCGTGGGATAGCATAGGCCTTCCAACAACATTCTGGGGCCCTACTCCAACTAGGGGCACAAACCGTAAATTTCCTGGTACTCTCTTCATCCCTCACTGTGGTGGTTTGAATGAGTGTCCCCCATAGGCTGTAAGTATTCAAACGTTTGTCTCCAGTTGGTGGCGCTGTTTTTGGAGGTCTTGGGGTGTGTGGCTGTGCTGGAGGAAGTGTGTCACTGGGGGCAGGCTTAGTGAGTTTTTTTTTTTTTTTTTTTTTTTTTGGGCTTAGTGGGTTTTTTTTTTTTTTTTTTTTTTTTTTTTTTCTGTTTTCTCTCTTTCTCTGCTTTCCTGTGCTGATTGTGAGATGTGGGACCCTCCGTTTGCTGCTCCAGTCTCCAGCTGCCATGCCTCCCGCCACAATGGACTCTAATTCCCTGGAACCGTCAATCGTAAGCTCAAATAAACTCTTCCTTTTATAAGTTCCTTGGTCATGGTGCTTTATCACAGCAACAGAAAAGTGACTAATACACTCACCGTATGACTTGGTGAAGACATGAAGCTTAGTTCAACCTGATGGTGAGAAGAGACTGTCCTCTTTCCTATAAAATCTTAAAACATTTACTGCAGCTTTAGGATAGATAACTAGCCCTAGTTCCCCAGATGCCCAACCCCCATAAAACCCGAGATCCTATAGCCAGACCAGTTTTCATCTCATTTTTGATACCCCAGGGCTCCCCACAGTCACCACTATTGAAAACATGGCTCTGGGCCTGACAACAAAGCAGACAGGTAAAGAATAGGTGTCAGTCACCAAATACCTTATGGCCAAATCCTAGCAGTATGAGAGCCCTAAACTTGGGAGTGTCACACAAAACTTCATCAAGGAGAATGCCCTTCCTCAGTATAAATAAGATAAACACAGACCCACCAGTGCATGCAGGTCTACCACCAGGGCTCTGCACAGGACTCTGCCCCATTGTTACCTTCAGGCTTTCTCTGGTTCTCTATCTGCTGAACACTCCTGACCTCATATTTTCTTGCCTCCCAGTTTATCACAGTTAACACTCACTCTTACTGCTCTGATCAAACTTCTGCACGATGGCACAGAGGTGATCACTCCAGCAATCTAATCCACAGTATAACAAAAACAAACCAATTACATTCTATGCTGTTAATTCCATGGGCCAATGATCTTAAAAACCAAGAGTTTTGAATTGGTTTCCATCAAAAGTTTCTATCACAAAGGTACAGGAAAATTTAGATTCATACTAAAGACTGATTAAAGGATGATTCTTTGGCTTAATGAGGAAGTATTTTTTTTTTAAGTGGGATTTTGTTTGCAAAGGCTTACATACATTTTAAGCATATATCCAATCCTTCTTCTGGTGATGTTTCCCATCAATATGACTCATAAGAATTTAAGAAGTTAGCATTTCTGTCCATGAACTGAATTCATGGGAACAAATACACACATGCTAATGCAAAAAGAGAAAAGGGGAGAGGAAGACTGAAGGGAGATGAATTTTATAATACATTAAGATCTGCCCCTCCCTCCCCTCCCTTCCTCTTTTCCTCCCCTGCTTCCTTTCCCTTCCCCCTCGTACTCTTCTCTTTTCTTCTGTATTCTCTTGAGACAGGGCCTCACTATGTAACTCAGGATGATTCTCCTGCCTCAGTCTCCCAGGGGCTGGGATTGCAGATTTGCACCACAACCCTGGTGTTTCTCATCCCTCCCTTTTTAAAATGTGAGAGTTACTTTACAGTGCTACCTGATTTGTACTGTTATCCATGACACATACCAGCATTATTTGGTCTTTCTATAAGGAGGAAATGTGATCATACGGTGATCTGTGCTCAGATGCTGTATGATGGATGGACATGGTCTGTGACTGTGGAGCAGATTGAGCTGACTAGCTCTCCCAGATTAAGGGTAGGACCTTGGCCTTTTATCATTAGCATTCTGCAAACGACCAGCCAAAACTTCCTTTTCTGGGAGACAGAGGAGGCCAGTGTTTTTTTTTTTTTTTTTTTTTTTATACAAATTACAAGGAGCACATAGAACTCCAAACGACAAGATCAGAAAAGAAATTCTCCACGCCACATCATAGTTTAAAATGATGAGACACCCAAAACAAAGATACCAACTTCTGTAAAGCGACAAGAGAAAAACACAACAATGACCTATTACGGGAAACCTATCAGAAATTACAACGGACTTCTCTACAGCCAAACGATTGAAGGCAGAATAGCCTGGCAGCAAAAGCTTTCCCAATGTTGAGGGACAATGGATGCGTCCGCCCAGAGTTACATATACCCAAACAAAAATGTCAATCATAGTGGAAGGAGAGAGGAAAATCTTCATGACATAAAAAACTTGACAAGCAATACATGTCCAGAACACCAACCTTAGATAGACTACTTGAATAGCAATCCAAAGAACAGAAGGAAAGAAGTAGCAGAACCCACCCCAGAAACTAGAAGACGCGAGAAATCAATAAACGCATAACTGAAGAAGTAAAAACTAATCAAAACCACAGATGGATAAATCAGGCAAAAAGGAAAGCAACACAAAACCTATCAGTCATAACCTTACAATTTAATGGACAAATTCCCCAAGCAAAAGACATTAGACTGGGAGATGGATTAGGAAACAGATCCATCTATATGCTGTCTGACAGAAACAAATCTTACCTTCAGGACAGGCACACACCTTATACAGTGAAGGGATGGAAAACAAAATATTCCAACCCACAAGTTCCTTGTTGGGTACCAAAAAGGAAATAGCAGGTGTTGCTATTTTAATATTCGGAAAACATAGACTCTCTTCAAAGTAAACAATTCAGAAGAGACAAAGAGTCCATTATTTTTCATCAAAGGAACACATCCCACCAAGAAGATTCACAATTATGATATATATATGCCCCAACTCTGGTGGCTACCCAACACTTCTTAAAGACAATTCTCCAGGGACCCACCAAGGCAAAGAGCTAACACAGTAACTCATAGTGGAGATTTCAATACCCCACGAGTCCTTTGGATGGTCACACGGACCAAAAAATCAACAACACGAGAGGACATTCTGAAAGAATCTATTGTACACCAAATGGACCTCATAGGACTCTATCGACCCATTTCCATTCCTAATACCAGAGAATACACTTTTTACCTCAGCACCCCACGGAAACATTCTTCAAAATCGACCACATATCCTGGGACAGAAGAAACCTCTACACAGACAAAAAGATTGAAATAATTTCTGCATCCTGTCAGACCAAGTGCACTAAGTCTCACACATCAAACACCAGGACCAAGCCCCCTGCTGACAAGAACACACGGAGGACTAAACAACACACTCTCTACATAATTGGAATGGGTCAAGGAAGCGCTAGAAGAATAAAACAAAAAAAAAAAAATCCGGAAAAACAAGACAATACACACAACACAACAAACTTATGGGATACCTTAAACGCAGTCCTAGAGGGAAATTATAGCCTGGGTGCCTAATAGAAAAAAACAGACAGAGCACAAGTGCATGATCATCAACACTCAGCTAAAAAGCACTTGAGCGGACACAACAACGGCTGAAACCTAATGCAACAGGACAGGAGAAATAAAAAAATCAGAGCAGAAATCAATGAAATAGAAAAAGTATGAAACAATCCATAAAATCAATTTGTAGCAATTGTATCTTTAAAAAAAAACAAGAAAAATAGACAGACCTCTAGCCCAGTTAACAAAAAAAGACGATGAACACTCCAAATCAGTACAATCTGTGATGAAAAAGGGAAATATCACCGACAAGGAAACTAAGACAAGAAAATTATATGGGAATATTACAGACCTGTATTCTACACTACGTTGGAAAATCTGATAGAAATGGATGAATACTCTGAACTCTTGCGGAATACCAACAGCTGGGCCAAGAGGAGCCAGCAGCTTTAAACAGGACCCATAACAAAAAAACAATGAAAAAATTAGAAGAAATTAAAAAGAAAGCCTCAACAAAAAAGCCCAGGCCCAGACGGTTTACGCAGCAAATTCTATAAAACATTTCACAAAGATCCTACAACCATTATTTCTGAAAATGTTTAGAAGTATACCAACAGAGGGGAACTCTCTCCCAAATTCCTTCTATGAAGCCAACATCACTCTACTTACAAAACCATGCAAAGACAGAACTAAAAGAAGGAGAATTATAGACCCCATTCCCCTCATGAACACAGATGCCAAAATTTAACAAGGATACTGGCAAAACGGCATTACTCAGACCCACCTCAAGCTCGATCATCCTCGACCTGATGCAGGGGATCTGCACCTTCGTTTACAACTACACTCCTTACCCCCCCGGCACCCCACACCACCCCCCCCCCCCCCCCAACAAACACACTCACAGAAACAACATCACAAAACACACACCCCTCCACAAAGCGCCTCCAACACGCACTCACCCACCACACCATTCACGCAATTGTGCTGAAACAAGCCTTTGACATTAAAACAAGCATCCCTTCAGCTTAAAGTCCTAGAAGGGAATGGATTGGAGGGCTCATTCCTCCATGTAATCAAAGCCATAACAGGAACAACCCATCAGCCAATATCATCCTAAATGGGAACTTATGCGGAAATCTTCCCTTTAAAGGTAGGAATCGGCAATCGGATTGCCCCTCTATCACCCTCTCTTCAATATAGTCTTGAAAACACTTGCTAGAGCAAGAAGGTCAAGAAAAGGCTATTAAAGGAGGACTAATTGGAAAAGAGGGAAGTCAAACTATCCTTCTCTGCAGATTGCTTTACTAAGAGATGCAAAAACAATAACTCCACCAGAAAAGGAAACTCCTCTTCGAAACGCTTTATTAACAGCTTCAGAAACGTGGCAGGATACAAAATTAAACCTTAGAAAATCAATGGCATTTCTTTACCCCACAAAGCGCAACTGGAGAAAGACATTCAAAGAGGACCTTCTCCACTCACCCATGCCTCACAAAACTACGAGCTACCCTAGGAACAAACCTAAACCAAAGATACCAAAGGAATCCTCTTACACACATAATTAGCCTAACGAACATAAATGAAGAAGGGACCTCAGAAGATGAACAAAACCTCCTATGCTTCAGGGATTGGGACATTAACATTTGTAAAAATGTCCATTTTACAGAAACTTTTGTATAGCTTTAATGCAATCCCAATCAAAATCCGCAAGAACTTCTTCAAAGGGCTTGGACACAAAGTTTCAACATTATTGGAGAAAAAAACTGACACGACTAGTCCAAATTCAATCCTGAGTGAAAAGATTTACACAGGAGGGATCTCTATACCAGATTTTAAACTATACTACAGGGCTATAGTCATAAAAACAGCCTGGTACTGGCACAAAAACAGACCTGTTGACCAATGGAACAAAACCGAAGATCCAAATCTGAGCACATACAATTTCAGCCATCTCATATTTGACAAGGGGGCCAAGAAACCACAATGGAGAAAAGACAGCATCTTCAGCAAGTGGTGTTGGCAAAACTGGATCACCACTTGTAGAAGAATGAAATTAAACCCCTACCTCTCACCCTGTACAAAAGTCAACTCCAGATGGATTAAAGACCTCAACGTGAAACCCCAAACTCTGAAGGTGATAGAAGAAAAAGTTGGCAGCAGACTACAAGACATAGGCGTAGGAAAAGACTTCCTAAATCAGACAGCAGCTGCACAAGAATTAAGGTCGACAATTGACAAATGGGACCTCATCAAACTCAAAAGCTTCTGTACATCAAAAGAAACAATCAAGGAAGTGAAGAGAAATCCCACAGAGTGGGAGGAAACCTTCACTGCAGATACATCTGACAAAGCATTGATTTCCAGAATATATAAACTACTCAAAAAACAAAGAAAAAAGAAAACAAACGACCCGCTCAATAGATGGAGCAAAGAACTGAACAGAGACTTCACAAGCGAGGAATTAGAGATGTCTGAGAAACACCTCAAGAACTGCTCAACATCACTAATCATTAAGGAAATGCAATATATCGCTGACTGCTCTTGCAGAGGACCTGGGTTCGAGTCCCAGCACCCACATGGCAGCTAACAACTGTCTTTAACTCCAGTTCCAGGGGAATCTGACTCCCTCTTCTGACCTCCGTGGCATTGCATGACAAGGGTGCACCAACCTACATGCAGGCAGTACACTCCTACACATAAAAAAAAAAATAAATCAAAAAATTAAAAAAGAAAATGCCTTTTTAAAATTACACAGATTTGCCAGGCGTGGTGGCCAAGCCTGTAATCCCAGCACTTGGGAGGCAGAGACAGGTGGATCTCTGTGAGTTCAAGCCCAGCCTGGTCTCCATAGTGAGTTCCAGGACAGCTGGGGCTACAGAGAGACCCTGTCTCAAAACACCAAAAAACAACCCCCACCCCCCAGATTTGCCACCCTTTAATACCAGTACTTGAGATATACATGCAGGGGCATGTGTATCTGAGAGTTCAAGACTAGCCTTGTCTAAATAGTGAGGTCCAGGTCAGCCAGGGCTACAAGGGGAGACCCTGTCTCAACAAAAATGAAACCAAACAACTATACAGACCTATCATTATGAACCACATTAAAAGCATCAGTTTTATCACTGTGGGTCTTGACTGTGCATCTACTCATTGCTCTACTTGTGGCTTGTCTGCCTCTCCTAAACTGAATTTATAAAAAATAAAACGAAACACTAAAAATAAAAAAATCTTGGTTTAGAACATGGGAGACAACACTAGATTATTTGTTTTACAAAATGATTTGCCATTTTACCACATAATTCATTTGTGATATCTTTTAAGCAATAAGTTAACAAATGTTTTTATCTTTAAAAATAGAATTGTTACATCTAAACATATATATTACAGAAGGAAAAACAAAGCCACATAGGAAAGCTGGGCCAGGCACAATATCAAATTTGGAAGTGAAAAGACACTTTAATCTAAAAAAATTTTTTTGTAATTCCCTCTCAATTAATATGGAGAGTAGAGATGATTGAATTCCAATACTTTTCGAAAGCTTATACGGCCCTCCAGTGATGTGATTTCTCAGTTTTCATTGTATACTGTGCACCTATCAGGGCTGGAGCTTCCATTCTGTAGAGCTAGTTTACTGGAGTCAAACATGCTGCTATGCATTAACATATCTGTGATTTTTAAATTGATGTTTAATTTCCCAATACTTAAAGCAGAGCTGTCTTGATATCATAAAATCAAGAATGATGCAGTTATTAGTTATTAGGTTCTTAAACTTGAACCAACCATGTATGGTTTAGTTTCTCTCAGGACCTGAACCAGCTATGTAAGTGTTGCTTTCTCCCAGTTCTTGAAGACACAGAGACAGCTTTTCTTAAGCATTTGCGAGGGAGAAAAAAAACTTAAGACTACACCATAAAGTGAAAATTGACATTTTATTCTTATTTATATTTATCTGATTATTTTGAACAGTTTTGACTTAAATTATACTTTGATTCCCTTAAATAAAGAAACAAACACACACACACACACACACACACACACACACACACACACCATACACACCACACACATGCTAGAAAAGCAGTTGGCTTTCCAAAGGAATGTTCAGATTTAAAGTATCTGACATTGCTTGTGGGCATTCAGCCTCTGGCAATATTTTTCCCTGGTTTGGTATACCCACAGTCAACTAGTATGTTTTGTAGCCTCTTTTAAAGCAGAGGTTAGACATTTGCATTTCCTACTGATTGCTCCTTGTTATGGCGTTATTGCTGGTTATACATGAATGACATGACTACAATACAGGCTTAGCAACTACTGACTAGGATTAGTTGTGTGGTTAAGACAAACCACTCATTAGATCCCTACTTCCCACAAAATAGAGAACCACAACATGTAAACTATCAATTCAAGTGCTCACAGAAAAGAGAAAATGAAAAAATGGATAAATGGAAGAAGTCAGTTAATCTTTAACCTCAGTTAGTTTTTGCAGTCCTGGTACCCACCACAATGGTTGCACATAGAAGACTCACAATAACTGTTAGGTTGTTAGAAAGCAAAATCAGACAAATGTGTTTTGTAGTTAGTTCTTCCTAGTTCCTAAAGATAGAAGTAAAAATACCAGATTCATTTGGAATAAACTAAACACTTATGCTAAACAAGAGCTGAGAATGAACCAACTAACTCTGTGTCAGAGTTTTTAAACAGAAAGAACAAAAAAAAAGGGATGACAGATTTATAACAAAGCTGCTTACCTTACAAACAGAAAGAATATTAATATTTATCAGTTTCTTGATGATCTGCAAAAAATTTATAATTTTATGTAGACTTGATGCGATAATATAGATGTTTCATATACACTTAGCCAAACTAATAATACATCAAAAGTTTCTTCAGATGTTGTAAAGATTTGAACTATGATAGGAGTGGAGAGGTAATTTTACTTTATCTGAACACTATATTTACAACAAAAGTAGTAATACAGACTAATATGCAAAATGCAAGTCAAATATGCAAGTCAAATTTGGAAGTAAAAGGACACCTTAATCTAAAATAAAACATTTTTTAAATATTACTTTTTATTTTGTGTATGAGTGTATTGTCTGCATGTATGTAAATGCACCCATGTTGTGCAATGCCCTCTGAGGTCAGAAGAGGGTGTCAGATCTTTTAGAACTGGAGTCACGGACGTTTGTTAGCTTCCATGTGGGTTCTGGGCATCAAGCAAGTGGAGCCAGTGCTCTTAACTGCTGAGTCATCTCTTCAGCCCCTAAAATAAAATATTTTGTACTTCCCTCTTAACCAATATGGAGAGTAGAGATGATTGAAGGAAAGATGTCCAATACTTTTCAAAAAGCTTATACGGCCCTCCAGTGATGTGATTTCTCAGTTTTCATTGTATACTGTGCACCTATCAGGGCTGGAGCTTCCATTCTGTAGAGCTAGTTTACTGGAGTCAAACATGCTGCTATGCATTAACATATCTGTGATTTTTAAGGTTTTTTTGATGTTTAATGTCCCAATACTTAAAGCAGAGCTGTCTTGACATAATAAAATCAAGAATGATAAAGTTAGAGTTATTATTGATCCTGGAACCGTGTAAAGGACATTATAAATGTTTCCTCATTCACTTCTAGCATTCTTGTAAAGCTTCCTAGTTTACATTTATGGAAGCGTAAACAGACTATGTATGGTTAGGTTCATCCCCAGACTAACTCAGATGAGTAGGCAGAAGAGCCAGGGTGGGAACCACAGCAGCTGGACTCCAGTGCTCAGTCAGAATCATTCTACCACATGGTCTCACCAATCCCTTCATGCCTTCTTTTTGTTAGCATAATAAACAAAGAAGACTCACATTGTCCAAGTCAGGAATTTCCAAAAAGTATTCAGGATACTCATATGACATTCCCACGTTGTTCACTGAAATAAGACAAGATTGTTAGAAAACATGTGTAACAATCTCCTGAAATAATGAGATAAAATCTATCAAAACTAAAATGATACAAACTGTGAGAACCAGTGTTCCTGTCTGGTGTGACCTTTCCTCCAGCTTTCTATCTAAAAGCCACCTATCCTTACCAGTCCATTCAAATGGCCTTTCTTTCACTGAGCCTTTGTCTGTACTTACCATCTAACTTCTGTGAAAACTTCTACCCATTTCTCCCTTTCCATACCAGCTCCCTCTACTAGTTATTTGCAGACATTGTCAAACTCTTCTCTGCATCCTCCATCCTCATGTGTAGGAGAAACAGGCGACTGGACACTTGAATTCTAGTTAGAGCTATGGCACAAAATTTGTAGCCTGGGATAAATCATATCCAATTTTCATCTCAGCCTGTTCACTTCAGATATAAGAGATTAGTCATGTGACAAATATTTGCCACATACTTTTAGGCAAGGCATGTGCTACTAGGAACTAGAAAGGGCTGAAAGAATGGGGTTTACACTATATTAGGAAGAGAAAGGTGCTCGACCAAAAGAATCAACTGTTTCACGACAAAGTATCCAGTGCCATAAGAGCCTGGCTTCATATGGGAAAAGAAAAGCCTTCTTGTGGGAGGTCAAACTGTTCTTTAGTAAGTCACCCAGGAAGGCTGAGGACACGTCTGTGTTTCCCTTGCAACCTCACAGCACAATCACCTAGTTAAGGTTGGAGCTGGATGACTACTGAGCCAATACAAATAATTTATATATATATTTATATATATTTAGAAGACTACTGACCCAATACAAATAAATTTATATCTATTTAGGTTGAAGATCTGGAGGCTCAGATATCCTGTGGTTTTCTTCTAGCCCCAGAAATGCAACATTTACAAGAATCATAAGATTAAAAAAAAAAAGCCCTGAATCTGCATTCCTTAAGCAATCTACAAATGGATCATCTACTTATTTACTGTCTATACTTAGCTGCCACAACAATTCTACTAGGTGATTTCTATATTACACTCTAGAAACTGAAGTTCACAGCAGTTAAAAGTAACTTGCCCATGCCGGGCATGGTGGCGCACGCCTTTAATCCTAGCACTCAGGAGGCAGAGGCAGGTGGATCTTTGTGAGTTCAAGGCCAGCCTGGTCTACAGAGTGAGTTCCAGGACAGCTGGGGCTACAGGGAAACCTTGTCTTGAAAATACCAAGAAAAAAAAAGAAAAAAAGAAAAAAAAAGTAACTTGCCCAAGATCACAGAGCAAGATGCAGAAGTTTGACTCAGAGTGCAGACTCTTAACCACTCCACGAAAGCTGCCATATGCCTTCATCTAGGATTCAGTTCAGGAAAAGCTATCAGTAATAATTGGATAATAAACAAAACATCTGATAGCAATGATTAATAAAACTCAAGTATTGGAAAAGAAGGGTTTCAGTTGCAAGAAGATAATAAAATTATGGTCAGTTTGCTAGCGCTCATAAGGAACTGTGCCAGATAAATCTGACAGCAGTAACTTTTTCAATCGACTAATAAAATTAGCAGTCCGAAGGAATGCAATAAGGGCTCTATATTTAGCTAAGCCAGGCACTTCAGGCTGAGTCTCCAGATTTTACTTGTAAAATTCAGTCAGGGTGGCTTGCACAAGCCACTGAAACCTGTCTGAAAGCATGAAAGCTGATGATGGCAGAGCAGACTGCTTAACTAGGTGCATGCCCATTGGAAGAGGGGTGCTATCTAAGCACAATCAATACAAACCACCCCAGATTCATTTTGATCTTATTCAATAGGTCCTCTCCCTACCATGGGTCCCAGCAATCACAATTTTAAAAGATGTGTTAACAATTAAGTCATGTAATCGAAGGTAAGGATTTATGTTACTTCTGCTTTAACTACTACTACAGAAATATGAAGAATGAATAGTCCATAAACACTAAATAGCACAACCGTAAATCTTTTATGGTCCATTATTGGTGAGATATTTTTGCTGCTGTTCTGAAATCTTTTTTTTTTTTTTTTTTTTTTTTTTTTTATTTTTTGTTTTTTATTTATTTCTGTATGTGTAATAAGTACTGTCTGCATGCAGGTCTGTGCACTCGTGTCGTGCAATGCCGCGGAGGTCAGAAGCGGGTCTCGGATTCCCCTGGAACTGGAGTTCTCCTGGAATTGGAGTGTTCAGACGGTTCTCAGCCGCCATGTGGGTGCTGGGGATCGAACCCGGGTCCTCTGCAAGAGCGGTCGGCGCTCTTAACCGCTAGGCCATCTCTCCAGCCCTGTTCTGAAATCTTGAACTTCACATCAGGACTCCACATTCTTTCTGCTTTACTGCATGTACCTTCTGCTGGGATGCAGCCTAGCTAGCATTCGTTACAGTATGTGACCACTTCAGACTGCTGGTGTTCAACAGGAGGAACAACTGCTGCTCTTCTCAGAACTAAGAAAACAGTATCTCCAAATATAGTACTGTGGGATGCTGGTAATTTTAAATTAAAGGCATAAGTCAGTAGATTCTGGGCAAGGCTGTGCTCTGAAATTAGCATCTCTACTTAAAGACTGGCCTCTCCAAAGAGAGGGACACAATTATCCTCTGTCTTCTTACTGAGATTTCATTAGCCAAGGAAGATCAAACTCGTATCACTGAAATTGAAAATCAAGCATCACTCCCAGAACTGGAGCAATGTTGTCCCAGGCCATTCTCTCCTCCCTGGGCCTATCTTCAAGTCACTCCCTACCCTCTACACCTGCCTGTGTCCCTCCTACACTCCTTTAATCAGCTGACTCTGATTTTCAGTTTTCCCTTTTGTGGGACTCTGGGCACATGTGCATGTTGACAAAGCTGATTGCTGTTTCTCTTGTTACTTGATAATCATTGTCGGTTTGTTTCAGATGGCTGTACTATCAAATATTTGGGGAAAGTTTGGACTCCACTCCATCCCCCCCCCCAACACTTATTTCCACCAAGTGCAGAAGCTCTTGGAAAAGGCAACCCCTTGCAATTTTATTTTTAGACCAGTAGGTGGCAGCAATAACCAGAGAGCAGACAACAAGCTTCCAGGGAACTGCAGAAGGAAGAGTGTTGCTTTGAGGAGTGCAAGGAGGAGAATTTCCCATCACAGCTTAGTCTCATTAAGAATGGGTGCAGGCAGCACCATCTCTTTACGTATTACAAGATTCTTTATAGGATTCACAAAAACATTCACACGAGTTATTCTAACCTTATTCAGAAAGTTGAAGATCCCTCTTAAGGAGTAGCATTTTAAATCACTATGGAAGCTTACATTATTAGTGAATTTTCTTGCTTTTTCAGTCACCACAGTCCTGTCCCCCATCACCCTCCTCCCCTGCACTCTGGTTGCCTGCCATTTTATTACTGGAAAATATATCTCTTGCAAAAAGACAAAGCATATCTGTGCAACTTCAAAATTCTCTTTATTGTCCCTGTAATCACCATAAGGCCTTAAACACTAAAAATCTTTCTTCCATTTATTGTGAGAGTCCTAAGACTGGAAAGTTTTCTTAGTTTCTTTTTTGACTGCTGTGACAAAACATCTTGACAAAAGCAAATTAAGGGAGAAAGGGTTCATTTTGGCTCCCAGTTTCAGGTGATAGTCCATCGTGGTGGGAAGGTTACCTTAGCAGGAGCAGCAGGCCACAGTGCACCCAGAGTTAAGACACAGAGTGACGAACACCTGTGCTTAGCTCAATTTCTCTTTTTTATACAGTCCAGGACCCAAACCCAGGAACTGGTGCTGCCCACGTTTAGCATGTGTCTTCTCACCTTCAATAACATGATTGGAATAACCCCTTGCAGGCAAGCCCAGAGCTAAATAATCCCTCCAGGTGAGCCTGGAACCTTTCCCCCTCTATGATTGCAGATCTCTTCAAGTTGGCAATTAGATTAACCATCATAAAGCCCCAAGGAAGAGGCGAGGCTAACAGAGAGCAGAAGTGTGGACAGACTGAGGAGGGGAGGACAAGGCAGAGGACACACAAGCTGGGGTGGGGGGTAGCTGTCCTCCTAGAATTAGTTGGTCCTTATGGGTCCTCACAGGGAGGACTGGTAGGGGGCTGCACTTAGCTACTCTGCAGCCCATCTTGACCTCCAGAGAGCACTACTGACAGGGAAGGGCTACATCTTGAAGACTCAAAAAATCCAGAGCAATTCTCAATGTTATATCAATATTCTAAATTATAGAATACTGCTCAAGAATAATTTCCACATCTCATTCTTTAAAACAAAACCAGAACAAGAATGTGTTCCAAGTTCACGGACTGCTGATCTGGGTGGATCTAGAATCCTCTATCAAAGCCGGCCTCCAGAGATAGAATGATGTCATTAGAAGATTAGATTTTTGGTATCTGGGTTGGACATGAGGGTGGAGCAAACAACAATAATCACTAGAAAATGGAGATACTCCATGCACAGCCACACACAGACCACTTTGAATCTGCCTCATTTTTTACATTAATCAGAAACATAAGAAATTAATGTGGTTTAAAAATACTCTGCCTAATGGTTGGGCTTCCAAATATAAATCACATAACATGAGGTATTCTCTGTTTCCTTATAATGACATCGAAGCAGAAAATGATACGTTTATATTTAAAATATATGTGTATACATAGATATACACATATATATCCAGTTCCAGAACTTAGAGTTCATTAATAAAACTTATTTCAAAGAATGATGTCATTTTACTATATTTTGAAATAAACTGATTAAAAAAATCTGGGCTTCAGGAATAGTGAATATGCCAAATGAGATGGGGAGGGTGACACCTTGTGTCTTAGATTTTTGTAGAATGGGCTGAGGGAGGACCTGGTAGAGTGCTTGCCTAGCATGCCTGAGACCCTGAGCTCCATTCCCAGCACCACAGAAGAAACTGTAAAAGGCTACAGAAAAGACCCCAGAGTTTAACAGCACTAGGGTTCAGCCCTGGCTCCATTACCACTGTTCCTAAAAATAGCAGATAAGCCAGTTTCCTCATTGCTCTTCTATATGAAATAGGGATAATCATTTAAGACTCAAATGGCATAATGACAAATGAATACAATCATTAATCCAGTGTCTGGAGTGTATTAACATACTGATAAATGGAGGACAGAAAGCTGCTGTTATGGGTCTCTCATCCAAGAGTACTTACTGAGCTCCTCTATGTGCCCAACACCAAGGGCCTGCTTTCATCATATATGACCAGCATCAACACAGATCCTTCTGAAAGACAGCTCTGGGCAGCTGTGGAACAGAGTGTCTGTTTATACTGATTAGATTTATCCGAATACCTTCTCTACCCTCTACCACATTCAAATAGACTTAGTCTTACAGTCTTAGAGTGTGTGAAAAGTGATGCAAAGAATCTTCCCTTTTTGCCTTCTTTAACATATTGCTGGAGCTAGCACATGTTTCAGACGCTGACAGATGATATTTGGAACACTATGTAAAACATTTTGCAAACTTTACAGTTTTCATACACTTGCGAGTGGCAATTTCCAAATAAAAGAGAGTTTACAAGGCTTTAAATTTGCAGTGCCTTTAATCAGAAATTGAAAAATTAAGATTGAGTCAGAGACAACATAACACATTTCCTTTTCACTGTTTAATTATAAATTGCTATGTGATCCTCATTACAAAATTAGGTAAGATTTGGCATGCATAAAACTGGAAGCAAAGATGAGGCAACAAGAATGACATGAGGGTGGTATTCAGTGGGAGCTAACGGGGGAAGATTTATCAATTTCTATTTACATTTTTGAAATCACAGAGCTAATTACCCAGTTTTAAGTTAAAGGTTCTGCTTTAATTAATATCATTAGTGGTTTCTGAGTGAAAGGAAATAAATTTGAATTCTACAACTCTCATGTTCACTTTAGAAATCCAATCTCAGTCAGCACGTCTAATGGAATGACAAGGTACTCTACTTAGCTGGATAATGTTCCTGACAAGTGTCTCTACATAAATAAACCTACCTGCCTATTCCACTTCCATAAGTGCCTTTACCAGACTTCTGTCTCATTTAATATAAAGGGTCCTTGCTGGCAAAGGAGGCCATTTCTACCCAATGATCTAAATGGCTACTTCAATCTCCACTGGATTTCTCACAACTTCTGGATCCCAACATGGATCAAGATGAAATTATCATTTTGCTCTATAGAAGTTTCTCTGCATCCAGAGTCTCCTGTGTTAAGACCTGGAAGTTGCTCGTAAACAGTTATCTAATTCTGAACAACAAACTTAAACTGTTAAGTCTGCTTTTTGTCTGTAAAATGGGCAGTCATTAGCAAGGTGCATAGGTCAGTGAAAGCTGACAGTGATTTCAGAAAAACTGTACTTGCTGGTGTTCGCTTGAGACCTCTGCCAAGGAAATGGCTCCTGTTTCTGGGCCTTAAACCTCTCTTAGTCACCTGTACCCATTTCCAAAGCCATCATCCTAACACAAACCATTGCCATCTTAATTGTTGGAATTGCCTTACTGGCTTCCTCATATCAATCCCTGTCTTCTTCCACCAGGAAGTCACAAGGATTTCTGAAAACACGTTATCAGTTCATGCTTAAAATCCTCCTGCGCCTTCCCAGTGGTCTGTTCAACTAAAGCTGGCCTGAGGATCATCTACGCTGCCTTTCACTCCTTACTTACTAACAAACTACAACTTCACGTAGTTAAGTAAACTATCTGAAGACTATCTTAGGAGTACACCTCCGTGACACTGACAAGCAGGTTGAGTGTTACTTGGTACAGTGGCAGAGCCCTCAATCAACCCAGGCAGAACCACACCCAAACAAGGCAAACAACATCAGTAAGCAATCAAGCCATTTCTGTTCCTCGATTCCGTTTTCTGTTCCCAAGTTCTGCCTCCCTTCTTTGTTTTCTGAAGGTGTTAACCTGATAGATGAACAGCTCTTTGCTCAAAGAAAGTGTTAAGTTTCATTTATCTAAAGTTTTTCTTTTAAGAGTTCCAAACTGATGAAGCTGGTTTTCTAAGGCGTTCATGACCTGGCTTTGCTCAGTCACCAGACTCACTCTTGCGTACGTCCCTCTGAAATCTCTGCTCAGGTTACAGACCATCTCCTACTTCCTCCAAGATGTCAAGCATGCAGACCAGTGTTTGCATGTGCTGTTTCTCCTGCTGGAAACCTTTTCCACATATCTTCTTTTTATGGGGGGGGGGTATTTTTGAGACAGGGTCTCCCTGTAGCCCCAGCTGGCCTGGAACTAGACCTGTAGCCCCGGCTGGCCTTGAACTCAGAGATCCGCCTGCCTCTGCCTCCCGAGTGGTGGGATTAAAGGCATGTGCCACCACACCCAGCTTAAAGATGGTTCTTAGCTGCTATGTGGGTGGTGGGAAGTGAACTCAGGTCCTCTGCAAGGGCGGTCAGTGCTCTTAACTGCTGAGCCATCTCTCTAGCCCTCCACATCTCTTCTTACTGTGCCCTTAGGTTTCCACATAATACTGCTCTCTCAAGGTCATCAGGTGTGATGAGCTTAAACTTTAACAGTAACATTTTCATTACATGTAACACACTGCCAGCTACTTGCTCAGTGGCTTTCATGAAAGCAGAAATGTTAAATAATGATATGCTTTACTGTTTGAAGAAGAAAATGTATAGTAAGGACATTGCCTGGATTTCCTTAATGGGACCTTAATAGAACCCTTAAGGGGTTCTAAACCCTGGGGATGGCCAGGATGACAATGGTGTCTGTTATTAATAGGAGGCTCTTGGGTCATACCTCAGTAGATGCTAACAAGATGACTCAAGAGTAGGATTAATTACCAGAACGACCAACTATGTGATTAGCCCAACCTTCAGATAAGTCAGGAAGGCTTCAGATGAAGTTCAGTCATATGGCCAGTGATTCAACCAATCATGACTATAAATTACCACTCTAACAAGAACTGTAGACACTGAAGCCTGGTGAAGCTTCTTGGCTGACAAATATACTCATTTGCCAGGATGGTACCCTGATTGCAAAAGGAAAGGGCACAAAAAGTTCTATGATCAGGACCCTCCCAGACCTTGTCTATGTGTGATTTTACATGGCTGAGTCTGGTTTACGAGGACAAAACTGTCCTGAGCTGTGTGAATGGCTGTTGCCAATGTCAAACCTAAGGGAACCTAGAATTTATAGTCAGATGGTCTCAAGTGTAGGCTGGAAAGTGTACCTTTGAACTTGTAACAACTATGGTGTGGTTATTGACAGAAATGAGATCGCAGCATTACGAAAGGGACGTTCCAGCAGTGAGTGTCCCATATACTTTGAAAACAAAAACCACAGTGTGGCACTGTTAGGGAAACTCCTCCTTCCTGTGCAAGCAGCCATCCTGTGCAAGCAGCCATCCTGCCACACTCCTGCAATCCTTCCCATACGCCTACGCTAATAGTTTCTGCTCTTTCCTAAGCCTGGGCCATTTACACTGGGCTTCATGGAAAAGAGATGGGGGAAGTTTCCAAGCACAAGAAGGCTATCTGTTACCTCCCAAGGAGCTTTACCTTCTGCTCTTTCCTCATCCCAGCACCACACAGATCATTCACCCATCAGTACAGTTTCCTTCCCCTTTCCAAAATTACTTTCATCAGCTAAAACAGCTGATTTCAGGCTGACTGAGCCAGCTGTACAATAAACTGAACAACTAATCCCAGTAAGGTTAGCAAATGACAGGTGTTACTGGCCTGTGACAGCACTTCCTAGACTGCTCAATCTCCCTTCCTGCCAAGCAATTCTATAATTTCCTTCAACAAGCTCTGCAACCCTGTGGTTCTTTCTCCCAGGCTATGTCTATCCTTTCTTTGATTGTCTGAGGACTAAAACCTAAGGAAGCCCTATCTCTGGATTCCAACCCTACCTAGAAACTTGCTATCTGGAAGCTAAGTCCCTTTGCTCTTATGTTAAGAAACTTGGGAAACTAAAGAATATACAGAGATAGAATTGACTGACATTGAACTTGGTGGGTAATTCTTTTCAAACTGGTATTTAGTTTAATAAATAAAATAAACTTTGCAGAAGCAGGCAGATCTCTGTGAGTTCAAGGCCAGCCTGGTCTACAGAGCAAGCTCCATGCCAGCTGGGACTAAAGGGAGACCCTGTCTCAAAAATACAAAAAAAAAAAAAAAAAAAATCTGTAAAGTTTAGCCAGGCATGGTGGCGCACACCTTTAATCCTATAGCACGTTGGGAGGCAGAGGAAGGCGGGATCTTGTGAGTTCAAGGCAGCCTGTCGACAGAGTGAGTTCCAGGACACCTGGGGCTACAGGGGAGACCCTGTCGTCGAAAAGACAAAAAAAACAAAAACAAAAACAAAACAAACAAAAAAACACTGTATAGATTTAATGGGGGAAAAAATGAGGCATGGCAAGGTATTAAAAGAAAAACCTCGGGGCTGGAGAGATGGCCTAGCGGTTAGAGCGCTATCCGCTCTTACAGAGACTGGGTTCGATCCCTAGCACCCCATGGTGGGCCGAGAACCGTCCGAAACTCCAATTCCAGGAGAACTCCAGTTCCAGGGAATCCGACTCCTCTTCTGACCTCCGTCGGCATTGCACGACACGGGTGGCACAAACTGCATGCAGACAGTACATTTAAACACATACAAAAATAAATAAAATTAATAAAAAAAAAAAAAGAAAAAAAAAAAAAGAAAAACCCTCGCATTCAGTCGATGAGAAGGGAAAGGTACTAATTAAAAAACAACAGCACCTTGCCCATGTTCACATAAAACAACACGGCACCTCACCCGTGTTCACATAAAACAACACGGCACCTCACCCGTGTTCACATAAAACAACAGCACCTTGCCCATGTTCACATAAAACAACACGGCACCTCACCCGTGTTCACATAAAACAACACGGCACCTCACCCGTGTTCACATAAAACAACACGGCACCTCACCCGTGTTCACATAAAACAACAAGGCACCTCACCCGTGTTCACATAAAACAACACGGCACCTCACCTGTGTTCACATAAAACAACACGGCACCTCACCTGTGTTCACATAACCAACTAAAGTCAGTGGATTCTCTCTCTCTCTCTCTCTCTCTCTGACACACACACACACACACACACACACACACACACACACACACGATTGGAAAGAGAACTAGTTGGGAAAAGAAGGTGCTTAGCAGGAGGGGGGACGAGAAGGTAACCGGGATGCAAATATGATCAAATACATTATATACATGGATGAAATTTTAAAAATAAAGCAAATGAAAAAGAAAAAGCATCAAGTACATTACAGAGCACACTGTCACTTATAGAAGACAGAGGAAAAAAAGGCCCAGAGAGCTATACACATGCAGTTACTAAAATGAGGTCACTTGGATTATGGGCAAAATATATGTATAAAACCAAAAAAGGTCAATGGATGGTATGGTAATAGTTTTAAACACTAGGCCAGGATGATACCACCAGCCAGTGGTGCCAGCTGTCTTGATTCCACAGCTCATAGAAACCACAGTAGAGGACTTTGAGAGTACTTGGCATGGGGGAAATTTTTGCCCAGGATATTTAAAAGCTATAGCAGCTTTTAAAAACAATCACAAAGTAACTATATTTTTCAAAAAGGACCTTTCTTTGCCCTTCAAGAATAAAGGATTTCAGTTTTATAAGTTAAAGAAGTCATAGTAGTAGAATTTGAGAAAAGCACTTCTATGGCATATTTCAAACCCACGGTTACTCCCTTGGCCTTGGTAAATTATGTACCCCATGATGTGCTGTGAAAGTCCTCCAAACCAATTTGGAACACAGACGGGAGCCTCTCCCAAGGATCAAGTAAGCATTACAGCAATTGCTTTGTTAACCAATTACTTGCTTATTCAGAGAAGTAAGGATGTCATTTTCTTGAAATTGTTGAAGTTTTATAAGCCTGCTGAAATCTGTACTTCTTGGCATTTGCCTGAAAGATGTTTTCAGATGCTTATTTTTAACATAAGAGATTACAAACCCAACTTCTCGGGCTTGAGTCTCATCAATTTATGACTTTTCTATATAAATTCACACAGTTCATGGCTGTTTTCTTTCCACTCATCTCACTGAAAAGTCTGTTTCTTTCAAGGCTTTAGCATTTTTCCTTTGTTAATTCTGAAAATATTAATTTTCATTATTAAGCATTGATTATAGTTTGGTGCTTACTGCTATTCAAAATAGTCAGTATGAAAGGGTGGTCCATTTACACAATGGAGTTCTACTCAGCTGTAAAGAAAGACATCATGAAATCTGCAGGTAAATGGATGGAACTAGAAGCTGTTATGCTAAGTGAAGTAACACAGACTCAGAAAAACAAATGGCAAAAAGTTCTCCCTCATTTGATGGTAGCACCAAGTATCTAAGTATATATCTTGATGTAACTGCAGGAGCCAGGAAAATGGAAAGGAACCAGGAAGGTAAAGGGAAAGAAGGAACCTGAGACAGAAGATTAATAGGAGACTACTAAGGGAGAAATGGATGAGATGAGGTTATTTAAATGGGAGGGGAAAGAAAGGAAATTTGGGGAGAAAGGGAAAAAGGAGCTCAAGAGACACAGGACAATAGGAGACTTGGTATTATTACTATTATTTTAATTTATTATTTTTTTATGTGTATGAATGTACTGTCTGCATGTAGGATGGTGCACCCCGTGTCGTGCAATGCCGCGGAGGTCAGGAGAGGGTGTTGGATTCCCCTGGAACTGGAGTTAAAGACGGTTCTTAGCTGCCATGTAGGTGCTGGGAATCGACCCCGGGTCCTCTGCAAGAGCAGTCAGTGCTCTTAACCGCTGAGCCATCTCTCCAACCCCGAGACTTGGTATTATTAAGGGAGAAATGGGAAAAATGGGGACACTTTAAAAGGTAAAGACACATGGAAGGAGGGCTAGACAAGGAAGAAGAGAGATAAATAATGTCTAGGCAGTGTAAAAATCCTGATGGAATCATTAATCTAACAATCTAATGATAAGTTATACATAAAATACCTCTACATGAATCCATAAGCATAGCTTAAGGCTATATAATAAGAAACAGTGCCAGACAGAAGAAACTTTCCTTTGAGTTGTTGGCCAGGATAGTCCAAGAGACTCTCAGAATTACACAGGCTACAGCCCTTGACTGCCTCCCAGAACTTGAAGGTTGCTGAAGACAGGACATACTTCAGAGAGCAGATTTGGAACAATGCAGTTGGAACTGACCTGGAAGCCACCTCCCCTGAAGGCTGCTCTCAAAGCCTTGCAGAGCACTACTCAAGCTGCTAAAGGAGAGCAGCAATCGATGGTCCAACACCAGCTTTAAGACCAAATATCCACATCAATGTTCGGCACACCAAACGACATTGGTGCAGTAGTGGCACTTTTATCTTGGGGGCCATCAATGCCTAACTAATTGGACTTAAAACCCACTCAATGGGAGGGAACTCATGTGTGATATTATAAACATAGCCAGATTACACATGGCTGGAAAGGTAATATATCTTAGAGAAATTCCCAAGGTTGTCACATCCCTAGGCTAAGGTTAACTTCTTACTAAGTGCAAAATAGGTATCCTTATATTTATAGACAAATATCCCAGATACCACTCAATAAAGAAGCTTCTTTTGCACAGAGTACCACAACTGGTTACACACAGACTTTATCTATGAAGTGCTCAAGCGTAAGTGGCACATCTTTAATGCAAACTCTACACCTAAGGCTTACCCAACACAGAACAAGAAGCCACACTTAATCCCTTAAATCTCATTAAGAAGCTCCTACGTGCAACAAGGGGCCAGGATCTCAAAAAGTCATAAACAGCCAAACAGTGGAGATTAAGTGTCTGCAGAATGTGGGTGCATGGATAGGTCTCCTATATTAAGCTTCATTTACCCAGGGCTGAGGGACCATTGCAGAAGTGGGGGTGGGGAGGGTTGAAAGATTGTAAGAGCCAGGGAGTTGACACAAAACCACATGGAAATAGACTCTTACAAGCTCCTGGGACCCTGCTCATATGACCCCACAGCATGGTGTCAGCATTCACAAGACCCAGGAATGCTCAACTAGACAAGAAGCTGGCACGGAACTGCGGAAACAGGCAGCAGAACTCAATCTAAGCTGAAGCAATCTTGGCAGCTGACTACTGTTGGTTGAGGAAGAGTTGGTCTTAAAGTGAGAGACTCTGGATAGGCTGAGTAGAGCTCAGTGGATGAACTTGCACTGAGGAACAGCCGGGGTGATTAATTTGGCACAACAGACCCTAACACAAATGACAGAATATAGCCAGGTGTGGTGGTGCACATCTTTAATCCCAGCACTCGGGAGGCAGAGGTAGGCGGATCTCTGTGAGTTCAAGGCCAGCCCGGTCTACATAGCGAGTCCCAGGCCAGTTGGGACTAAAGGGAGACCTTGTCTCAAAAAGACCAAAAAAAAAAAAAAAGACAGAATGTATGAATTCCAGTGGAGGGCTATGGGAGGAGGGGTATAAAGGTGATTACTTGAAATGTTATGTATGAAAAACACAAAATTTAATAAAATATTTATGTAAAAAATAATAGTAGAAAAAAAATCCTTCCTATCATTTAATATGAATTGCTAAGTCTTTGGGGGTTGGAAGATTAGTCAGTCTACAACGCATTTGACACGCAACCATGAGGACCTGAGTTCAGATCCCCACACCCGTGTTTAAAGAAGAAAGGATCAACACTGGCAATCAATGGGTGACAGATGTCCCAGCCAGATCGCCCTCATATCCGATGACAGATATGATGAGATCTGCCATCACTGGGGAGGCAATGTCCTGGGTCCAAAATCTGTGGCTCGCATTGCCAAGCTGGAAAAGGCGAAGGCCAAAGAACTCGCCACGAAACTGGGTTAAATGTACACGGCTGATTTTTCTGTACATAAATAAATTAAAATTGCCCTTCAAAAAAAATAAATAAAAAATAAAGAAGAAAGGATCCGGCACAGCAGCATGCATCTGTAATCTCACTCCAGGGACACACACAAATGACACAGAGACAAGAGCATCCTGTGGCTTGTTGGCTAGGTGAGCACCAGGGTCAGTAACAGACTCTGTCTCAAAAAATAAGGTGAAAAGTGATTGAGAGAGAAATGTTGACTTCTGGCCTTCACTCGCCAACACACATGTGCAAATACATATGCACATGCATGCATGTACAATATCCACAAATCGCTGGGCCTCACTAAAAATTAATTAATACTTAGAATATCTTAAGGATGCTATCAAGGTGAGATTTATGTTAAGCAGAGAAGAAGGAAAATAAATGAGATTATTTAGATACTGCCAGACAGAAGTGGTATACTCTTAGGGATGAGGAAAAAGAGGAAGAAGGTGAACTAGGCAATCATGAAAAATAAAATGTAGACATCAGGGTTGGAGAGATGACTCAGCAGTTAAGAATGCTTACAGTTCCGGGCCTGGTGGCACATGCCTTTAATCCCAGCACTCAGGAGGCAGAGGCAGGCAGAGCTCTGTGAGCTCCAGGCCAGCTGGGACTAAAGGGAGACTCCGTCTCAAAAAAAAAAAGAATGCAAACTGTGGACCTGAATTCAGTTCCCAGCACCTGCGTCAAGTGGCTCACAATTGACTAAAACTTCAACTCCAGGGGATCCCATGCCTCTAGCCTCCAAGGGCGACTGCACTCGAGCACAAACGCATGTGTGAGCACACACACATGTGGGAGCACACATAAGTGCATGAGCACACACTTAAAAAGAATAAAATAAATTTAAACAATAAACATCTGACTCCACAAATTCTAGAGGGTTATACCCAGCATACAAATTAGAGATGAAATATGGCAATAGTAATTAGATAAAATTCAGCTCACAAAGGTGCTTTGATAGTGGCCTCAAAATTGCAATTCAATATAACATATTTGCTATTAAATGTCAATGATCAAGGAGAGAGTTGTGGTAGAATACAAAGAAAACTAAACGGAGAGTATGTATGTAAAGGTGCTTCCATGCACATTCCAGGACTATGAGACATCTGCCATATGAGTTCAAATACAAATCAAAACCAAAGCTGATTAAGTCTCTACAATATTCAATCAGTAACTCTACTACTTTTTAAAGTGTGTGTGTGTGTGTGTGTGTGTGTGTTGCCTGCTCATTTGTTTGTTTGTCTGAGTGCAGGCATATGTGGAGATCAACAGAGAAACTCAGGTGTTAGTCTTCACCTTCCACCTTGTTTGAGACTGGGTCCTGGCCCAAGAGCTTCCAGGGGTTCCCTGGTCTCCATGCCTCATCTCATCACAGGAGTGCTGGGATTATACATGCAAGCTACCACACTTGACTTTAGATGGGCTCTGAGGATTTGAACTCAGGTCCTTATTATATAGCCCAAGGGCTGACATTCTGAGCCATCTTTGCAGCCCTCAATTAGTAACTTTAAAGCAGAGTTTCTCGCCTCTATTGACATTTTTAGGCCAATAATTCTTTGCTGTAGACGCTCTCCTACATGTACTGCAGTGTGCCCAATGGCATCCTTGACTTTACCCACCGATGGGCAGTAGAACTACCCTCTCCTCCCCAAAGAGTGACAATCAGCTATGCTGTCAAACATTGCCAAACTGTCCTTGGGCATCAACCACTGATCCTACACAGTAAGAAAAATCTGTGAGTTGCATTTATAGCTCCCCTGTATAAGCTGAGGATGAAACATGGCCAAGATGAGTGTGAGTTTACACAGCCCACTCAGTCACATGTACCTACTGAGCACTTAACATAGTGACAGTAAGAATGGGGATGTGCTGTGAGACACATACAAGATTCAAAGATTTAGTGTGAAAAAAGAATGTAAACTGTTTCAATAATTTTAAAAACATTTATTTTACTAGTCATTATAGTATGTGGTGTGACACAGGTGCACATGTGCTATATACATGCAGAGGTCAGAAAACAACTTTTGGGAATCTGCTCTCGCCTTTCACTGCGGGATTTGGGATCAAACTCAGGTCTTCAGGTTTGTACAGCAAGTGCTTTTGCCCACTGAGCAATCTTGCTAGATTCTAACTCAGAAATTTCCATATTGATTACACGCTAATGTGTTGCTATTCTGGCTATCGTAGGATAAAACAAATATTTTATTAAAAATGTGGGGCCACTTAGCATAACAGTTAAAGTTATGTTTGTGGCTTATGTTACAGCTCTACTAAATAGTGCTGAACTCATGCAAAAAAAAGGAAAAAAATCCATTCTTCATCTCACCTTAGGTGAGAGGAAAAGGCACTGCACAAGGCTGCAAGGTCTTATTACTTTTCTCTGTCCTCCCTAAATGATCTGCAGTAGTATTGCTTCAATACTACTCTTTTTAAAAATTTTTATTTTTACTTTCTGTGGACGAATGTATTGCCTGCAAGTGTATTAAGTGCACCCATGTTGTGCAATGCCCAGAGGCTAGAAGAGGGCATCAGAACCCCTGAAACTGCAGTTACAGACCATTATTAGCTGCCATGTGAGTGTTGGGAATTGAACCCCAGTCCCTTACAAGAGCAGTCAGTGCTCTTAACCACTGAGCCATCTCTCCATAAACTACTATGTTTATATGATCAGTCTCCAAACTCTAATTGCAGACCAGAGCCACATCTCAAATCATCAGCACACTACATGGATATCTTAGAAGAACCCCAAACCTGAATACTTCATTCCCCAAAGGGCTCCTCCTCAAGGACTCATTTTAGTAAATGGTATTATTATAATTAGGCCAGGAACTGGAGAGTCATCCATGAATTCTAACTCACATCTGCAATCTTCACCAGCAAGTCCTGCTTTTACACGCTAAATGGAATCCTCTATTTTCCTACCCTACTGGTTAGGCCAAGTCACTATTATTCACCCCCTTTATCAACTCTTCCTGGCCCTGATTATACCATATACTTTCCTCCTGAAGACACCTATCCCAAGTAAAAATTTTCAGTGTTGCTATTCCTTTATATCATCTAAGTACGTGGATAGCTTTTCTCATTATTGTAACTCTGGTTCATTCATTTATGGATTAACCAATGAAAACATGAATGAAGTACAAACTAGCAACCCATAGGTTATAACTTACCAAGAAGCTGGACTATGAGAATAATGATTCATCAGCACATGAGGGCTGGGAAAATATCTATCCTTAAGTCTAAATATCAGTGCTGATGTACTGAGAAACATGTTAGGATTCTGGAAATGGGAATGAGGTGTGGTTGGGGACATGTACTCTGCACTCTTATCTCCAACAGAACTACTATGCCAAAACTCAAATGAAAACCTTTCCATATACAGTTCTGGATCAGGATAGAGTCCTTACAGCCCCTTCACCAAACCTAATGTCTAACATCTCGCATATCAAATGTCATAATCCTAGAGGATCAACTGTTTTATAATGACTCAGTGAAAAGCACCAAAGATTTATACAAACAGCAATTATGATGAAGCAAACTACTTCTAAAAGTAAGCCACTCTCCAACAACACAACTTAAGGCAAGCAATAGCTCTGTCTAGTCTCCTTTGATTAGGGATCACGAATCAAATTCCTGCCTAAGCCAGCTTTTGTCATTTCTTAGTCTCTCACTAGTTTGAAGGTGTGGGATATGGAATAAACCTTGACAGAATCTGTATTAACAAGTTATAACTGCTACTCTTTTGGAAGCTTAAAAACAACCAAGATCTTTCTTCATGCTAGTGGTGTTTAATGTATTCCAGATCTAGGCTAAGGAACAGGAACTTTTCAAAGATTTCTGTCAATATAGGTATTTCCATTTTTATTCCTTTTTTACCTACTGGACCTCCAGTAAGTAAGGGAGGAGTAATTGTGGCTAGATGGGACCAGCTTGGTGGTGTGTGGTGCCTGTCAAAGCCAGGTGAGTCACAGATCAAAGAATACTTTTAGGATTATACTTGGGTAACTGATTTTATAAACTGTCTTATGTAGATGTTATATGAAAGATCACTCTTTGGGGACTGGGGAGATAGGTCAGTCAGTACAGTGCTTGCCTTGCAAGCATGGAGAATTGAGTTCAATCCCCAGAACCCATGTGTAAACAGCCAGACATGGTGTACAACCATAATCCCAGAACAGGTGGATCCCTAGGTCCCAGAGAGAGACCATCTTAAAACACAAGGTGGATAGGAAGAGAGACTGGCAAGTTTGGCCTTTGGTCTTCGTGCATACTCATACACACAGTTGCACACTCACAAGTGCACAGATACACACACACACACACACACAACATTCTTTTATAGCATGAGAAAGTCTTCATGAAAGGAAGCATAAACTTATTGTTCTTCATTTATCTTCCTTTCATAGCCTGATGAAGAAAACAAAATCACCTGCCAGTTTCCCACCATTTTGGGCAGTGGGATAAGGAGATTTAGTGATCAATAGTTGTTTTGGATTAGATGCTATGTTTTGCTTTGTTTTCCCTAGAAGTGATTCAAAAACTGGCGGGAAAGTTATTGGAACACATTTCCTCCCTTAGCATCGTTATCATTTTAGTGCTTGTCTGAGACGACATCTCACTGTACTCTGCGCATACTCACCCCCTGCCGCTCCTCCCCACCTTTCAGGGTCTTCTTCTTTCCCATTAATAGTCCCCCTTCTGCATTAATGTACACAACACATATAAATAGATGCCTGTGTGTGAATGTCTACACATACACAGATTCTATACTATTTTGTTTTGCCATCCGTTACTCCCTCAGAATCTTCTGATGACTCTGTTCCATAACACCTGGGAAGAGGGAATCTTAACTGGGTGATAGAGCTCAGACTGGCCTGTAAGGTGTTTTTTTTTTTGATTGCTGAGTGAGATGGGAGGGCCCAGCCCACTGTGGGTGGTGTCACCCCTGGGCAGGTAGACCTGGGCTGTGAAAGAAAGCAGGTTGTGCACAGGCCAGGAGAGTAAGCCAGTAAGTGCTGTTCTTCCACTGTTTCTGCTTCAATTTCTGCCTCCAGGCTCTTGCCCTGGGTTCTCCCCAGGAAGGACTATACTGTGAGCTGAAATAAACCCTCTCCTCCCCAAGGTGCTTTTGGTCAGAGAGGTTTCTCACAGCAACAGAAAACCTAACTAAGAACATATGTCTCTATAATTGTGTTTTTTGCTACAGGGTCTCACTATGTAAACCTGTTTAGCCTGGAACTCACCAGTATGCCAGGATGACCTCAGACCCAAGGAGTTTTCTCTTGCCTCTGCCTCCCGGAGACCTGGAGGTCTCCCGGAGACATGCATAGATTACGATCCTCTACTGATCAACTATATTGATGACAAGCTTCTTACTAGTTATTTTACCACTGAATACCTAACTCCAGAAGAGAAAATGAAGGCACAATAAACACCAAGTAAGAGCACAAGAGAAGTCCACAAATATGGCAAAAATACAAACCTAAGACACCAATTTCAATACCGTCCAGGCCCGTTTTAATTTTATCATAAATACTGTCCAGCGTAAAGTCAACAGCAATGGTTCTTGTTTCCACTTTGAATTTTTCTTCTAGAAAAAAAAGAAAAGAACACAAATGAGGAGTTATAGGGAAAATTAATGCATTGCAATTATGATTACATCACTTGATAACGTTATCCTTTCAAACTTGCCCCCCCCCCCCAATTTGAGATGACATTTAGACCAGGATAATTTTAAGCAATCGTGAGATGATCTAAGAGATGATACAGAGTCAACAAAACAATAGTTTAGCAATTAAAACTTCTGGTGTCATCACTGGGCTGGCTGAATGTTCCATAATCAGTTCTCCTTTTGCAAATCAATAATGATAACTGCTTTTCAGACTCTTAGGTACAAATAATAAAACATGATTCATATCATAATGTTACATATTCTTTAAATATCACTGGTTTTGTGATGTTAATTGCAAATTGATGTCTCCTAATTTCAGGAAGAAGCCTTCAATGTTTTAAAATACCTTAAGTGTGCTATATTAAAACGAAAAATTTGTCTTATTAAATGTTAGTAAAATGAATGTGATCTTATTGTAATTTCAGGACTTGTTAATAGTCACTACAACTAAAATGCTACGCAAAATGCTCAGTAATAAATCTATAAAGTATTGCAAGACCTTGATGCTCTTGTTTGCTGGAGAGGATTAAGGTCCAATAGTGCTGATGGAATTAAGAGCTTTCAGAAATGAGACCCAGGGGAACAACATTCCTCTGGGAAAACAGTGTTTACTTCCGCCTTCACTAGTAGTCCCTTTGAAGAGAGAGCGTGGGCTCTGAGGTCACCTAGACACAGGTGCCAGTTTCATTCCCACACTTCTTAGCAAAATGACTTTGAGCAAGACACATGTCATCTTAGAGCCTCAGCGTTCTCTTATGACAGTGAAGGAACCAGTCCCCAGCTTGGGCCCTGGGGCTCAAACAATGGCCACCTGCACAGGAGGCACACTGTGAATACTAGGCTCTGCCCCCCTCCCCACCTGCCCTTCTTACACTCAGACAATGGCCACTGGCACAGGAGGCACACCTCAAATACTAGGCTCCCCTCCCTCCCTGACCTCCCCACCTGCCCTTCCTATACTGATGTTTAGTAGGCTCAGAATGCTCTTCTTTGGAACTTGCTGAAAATTCAAGATAATTGATTTAAAAATCCTGTTCCCTAAAATAAATCTTTCTTGAGTCAAAGTCAATGTCAGCTCATCACAGAGTTTTCATGATTAATCCTCATAGGAAGCATCCATTCATGATCTAAACGGATTTATGTCTCAAACTAAAGAGCTGGCTCATGAGGGATTTGATTCTTATTTAGACTCAATGAAAAGTATCAACCTGACATAGAAATCCATGCATAAACTGCAGAGGAAAACTGACCAAGAAAATATTACGTGGTATCAAAGGTAGACTTACTATGAGTATATGAATTATGTGTATGTTCATGTAATGGACAGACAGAGCTGTCACTTCATAATTGCTGGTCCAACAAGTCTTATTAGAAACAACTTAAAGAACTTAATATTTTTCTTTTTACATGTATGTATGTATGTATGTATGTTCGTGTGCATGTGTACATGGAGGTCAGAAAGTCACCTGCAGGCGTGGACTCTCTCCTTAGGAGGCTAGCCCTGCGGAGTGACCTCGGTCCTCGGGCCTGGTGTCAAATGCCCCAGAACTTACAATTCCTAAGTGAAGGATGCTGACTTTAGCACAGCCCCACATTCACATGGAAAAACAAAAGGCTAAGAGATGCCTTTATTTAATGTAAAGCCTCACTCAGAATAAAATAAAGCCAGGAGTCATGGCAATGCATAAAGTCCTAGCACTAGCCCTCTGGAGGCAGAGGTAGGTAGATCTCAGAGAGATCAAGGCTGGCCTGTTCTATAAGTTTCAAGCCAGCTGGGGTTATCGGAAGACCCTGTCTCAAAAAATAAAAATAAATTAAAAGATGCTTTTTATCTATTTTGAAAAGCAAACTATTTTTCCAAACCAGCACCAGGTATTAACATTTAGGAAAAGACCCCCCTAGGAATAAAAGCTCTTACACACACCCTTAGCCAAATCAACCATTTTGTATCTCGTAGGATTTGGTGAATGGACTTGTATCACTGAACACCCAGGATGGATATACTGCTTAAGAACAATTTAGTGAGAGTTTTGTGAAGAAGGTTATTGAGCAGCATAATAGCCAAGGCTAACTATTAGGCATTTTAAAGCCCAAGATAAACTGAGACAACCATGTACTTCTTTAAGCTAAGGCTATCATATTTTATTCATTTTAGTCTTTTTTCTTTTTTCTGCCCGTAGCCCCAGCTGGCCTAGAACTCAGTCTGTAGACCAGGCTGGCCTTGAACTCACAGAGATATGCCTGCCTCTGCCTCCCGAGTGCTAGGATTAAAGGCCCGCACCACCACACCTGGCTTAAAGACGGTTCTTAGCCACCATATGGGTGCTGGGAATTGAACCTGGGTCTTCTGCAAGAGCAGTCAGTGGTCTTACATCTCTCCAGCCCAATTTATTACTATTTTTATGAATACGAGTGAGTATATCACTTGCATGCAGATAGGTGCACCTATGTTGTGTAATGCCCATGAAGGTCAGAAGAGGACATCAGATCCCCTGAAACTGGAGTTACAGACAGTTGTTAGCTGCCATGTGGTTGCTGGGAATCGAACAGTGCTTCTCTGCAAGAGCAGCCAGTGCTCTTAAATGCTAAACCATCTCTCCAGCCCCCAACACAAGAAATTTTGTGCCACTCTTGAAATTTTCTGAAAAGGATGCTTATTTTCTTCACTTAGAAAATATATCTGTCAATGGAAACATCTGAAATTAATCTTATTTTTTATTATTTATTTATTTATTTATTTGAGGAAAATGAAAGGAATCCTATTACTGTGCATCAGGTTCCGAGACACTGCTAAAAACACAAAAGCAGAGTTCGATGGGAAAGGGTGGGATGCACCTGGAGGTCCAAGACCTGAATGCCACCTCAGGTGGTGGGCAAAGGGCTCTTCACTCAAGTCTTTCAGCTTCTACTCCACTTCCTGGCCTGTAAACCACAGAAGATAATATCTATTCCACAAGGTTCACTTAAGAACGACCTGTGATGGCATGTGAAATGTGTTTAATGAAACTCTAAGGTCAAATGCATTCTTATGTCCACCAATATCTGCAAAGATGGTTGCTTGACACACAGTAGATTTTTCCTTACCAGTGCAGGCTGCTGTGAGTATTTCTACATTATTAACTCTATATCAGTTTTATGTCTTTTTTTTTTTTCCCTCCAAGCTGGTCATGGACATCTAACTCTACTTCTAGAAGCCATTTATGTACTGCCACATCCCCCATGGAATCCAAGTCCTGGTGTTCTATTTCTGCTTTCCTTTTAGCATGCAAGTATTTCTTTGAACCAGCTTGCTTTAGATTAGCCTTTGAGTCACTATATTTATCTATTTTTTAAAAAAAATTTATTTATTTATTTATTTTTCTCTATGTGTATGAATGTACTGTCTGCATGCAGGTCTGTGCACCCGTGTCGTGCAATGCCTCGGAGGTCAGAAGACAGTGTCGGATTCCCCGGAACTGGAGTTCTCCTGGAAATGGAGTTTCAGACAGTTCTCAGCTGCCATGTGGATGCTGGGGATCGAACCCGGGTCCTCTGCAAGAGCAGTTGGCGCTCTCAAGCGCTAGGCCATCCCTCCAGCCCCTATATTTATCTATTCTAAATGCACATTTGTATTCACTTTTGATCTTTGGAATCAGGACGTCTGACACCTGAACCTTTCTTTCTCAGTGGTTCTAAGTGGCACTGCTTTGTCATCAACAGTGTCTAGATTTGATGAAAGCAGCTCAGGACACTGTTGACATCCACCCTCTCTTTAATGTCACAAGATGTCATTATAGCAGACAACTTCTAAACATATGCTTCTTAACACTGTAGAGCCTGTAGCAGTCCATCATTAGTACTAGTGAAGGAAGCAGAAAGCAGATGATTGTCACAGCTGTGACCTGAGAACCCAGGCAGGTGCACATCCATTTCCTCAAGAACACAGGTGTCTGAAGCCAGGCAAAGCACCTGGCTCCTACACTGTATGCTCTGAGGGCAGAGGTCTGTGTCTGGGTTCTGTTGCTTGGTTTGTTTTTCTTCTTTCTCACCCAATCTCCAACAGTACTGGGTATAGAATGAGTTCAATAAATGTTTGGATTGAATAAATTCAAGCAACACACAGTAACACCTACATGCCAGGCTTCATCCCAAAGAGAACAGCTAACATCCTCCAAGCTGGTTATATTTGGTGAATGAAATGTGTGTTGTTTTAACAAATATGAACAGATTACAAAGAGAAAGCAACTCACTCATGCTGAATGGGATTTAAAATAGGTGATGGCATTTGCACAGAGGTTTTTAGAAAAAGTGGGACTCAACCATACTGAGAAACAGGAAAAGGCAGAAAACTGGAAGGAACCACATGTTATAATAACCCCTATGGATGACATGGGTGGTACAGAAGGAGAACCGGGAAGAAACAAACACTGAAAAAGGAACCTGATAGAGGTGTTGTGTTTGAGATAACAAACAGGGCTGGCTATAACTTATGGAATTCAGTGCTAAATAATAATGTGGAGCTCCTTTGTTTAAAGGATATTAACATTTCAAGACAGCAGATCACTAAACGAAGATTGGGCCTTACATCAATTCATGGGTGTACTTAGACATGGGCCTGTGGCAAGCTGACATTTATTCCATGTTGTGAGCACTTAGTATCCTGTATGCTGTAACTAGTAAACCAGGAAGTGACAAGATGACACTTGTTTTTCAGGAAGGACATAATGTGGCAGAGTAGAGGACACACAGTTTATTATAAAAAGCAACAGGTGGCCAGGAAAGGGCAAAGCAGCTGCTTCATTAATCCTGAGGGAGGAAGGGTAGAGAGAGAGCAGCAGAAATGCAGAGCCGGGCCTGTGGGGGGAAGGCTTCACAGCGAGGGTCTGCTGGATGTCATACTGATTAGACACTCAGCTCTAGGGAGAGGACACAATGGCTTTATCCATTTCCCTTAGAAAGCTGGTTAAAATATTATCACATCTTCCAGCTGAAATACTCCTCCTGGTCTTGCATATCCTATGATTATATCTCAGCACTGTCTTAAATCATACAATAACATGGGTTTTTTTAATTTTTAGCAGAATGAGTTTCTTTCTTGAGACACATTTTTTTTCTTTCTTTTTTGGCCGGAAAAAATGAAATGACTACCAATGAGATATGGCCAGAGCAGAATAATTTTCCATGTAGGATAACTGTGAACTAAAAAAATCAAGTTAGAAGGCAAAAAGAGTTATTTTTGTAATCTACCATAATATTCCTTTCCTCTTTTTTAAAACATAAGAACAGCTAAATTTAGAAGTCGAATATCACACAGTGCCATTCTTTAAAAAAAGCTAGTTGAGCTAGTGTATTTCTAAAAGTAATTTGTTTTTATTTTAAAATTACTTTGCTATAGAAGTTTCCATTCTGGTTTTGTGAAACCCTGTAGGGGGTGGAGGGTGCTCTTTTTAAGATTGGACTTTGTGGCCTTGATTTGGGAGCTTTGGTGACAGAAGCTATTTTATTTAAGGGTGCTGGAGATCAAACCTAGGACCCTGTACGTCCTAGATAAGGACTGTAATTCTGAGCTACACCCCCAGCCTCACGGAGGTAGTCGGAATGCTTGCCAATTTGCTTTGATTTCTTTCAGTTCTTTTCTTATCAAAAATACCTCCCAACAAAAAAAAGCCCTGGTCCAGATGGTTTCACGTCAGAATTCTATAAAACACTTAAAGAGGTCTTACAACCATTGCTACCCAAACTGTTCAGAAGGACACAAACAGAGGGAACTCTCCCAAACTCCCCCTACGAAGCCAGCATCACTCTAATACCAAAGCCAGGCAAAGATGCAAGCAAAAAAGAAAGCTATAGACCCATCTCACTAATGAATATAGATGCAAAAATTCTCAACAAAATACTTGCAAATCGTATACAGACCCACATCAAAAAGATCATCCATCATGATCAAGTTGAATTCATACCAGAGATTCAGGGATGGTTCAATATACGTAAATCAATAAATATCATAAAACACATAAATGGACTGAAAGACAAAAACCACACTATCATCTCAATTGATGCAGAAAAAGCCTTTGACAAGATCCAGCATCCCTTCCTGCTTAAAGTCCTAGAGGGAATAGGACTGAAAAGAACATTCCTCAACTTGATCAAAGCCATGTGTAGCAAACCTACTGCCAACATCATCCTAAATGGAGAAAAATTGGAACCATTGCCCTTAAAGGCAGGAACTCGGCAAGGCTGCCCCCATCTCCACTCCTCTTCAACATAGTGCTTGAAACACTTGCTACGGCAGTAAGACAAGAGAAGGAAACTAAAGGAGTATTAATTGGAAAAGAAGAAGTTAAGCTATCCCTCTTTGTAGATGATATGATAGTTTACCTAAGGGATGCTAAAAACTCCACCAGAAAACTTCTAGAAATGATTAAGAGTTTTAATAAGGTGTCTGGCTACAAAATCTTTACACCAACAATAAACATGTGGAAAAAGAATACAAGGAGAACTTCCTACTCACAATAGCTTCAAAAATAATAAGATACTGGAGAGATGGCCTAGCAGTTGGGAGCACCGAATGCTCTTGCAGAGGACCCAGGTTTGGTCCCCAGCACCCACATGGCAGCTGAGAACCATCTTGTAACTCCAATTCCAGGAGAACTCCAGTTCCAGGGGAATCTGGCACCCTCTTCTGATCTCCACAGCATTGACATGGGTGCACAGACCTACATGCAGACAGTACATTCATACACATAAAAAAATTTAAAAAATTAAAAAAAAGATACCTGGGAACAAACCTAACCAAAAATACCAAAGATCTCTACAACAAAAATTTTAAACTCCTAAAGAAGGAAACTGAAAATGACATCAAAAGATGGAAGGACTTTCCATGCTCATGGATCTGGAAAATTAATATAGTAAAAAAAATGTCCATTTTACCCAAACTGCTATACAGACTCAATGCAATCTCAATCAAAATCCCTATGAGCTTCTTCACAGACTTGGAAAAAAAAAATTGTTAAATTCATATGGAAAAACAGAAGACCCTGAATAGCTAAAGCAACCCTGAGTGAAAAATGCAATACAGGGGGATTGCCCTACCAGACTTCAAACTATATTACAAGGCCATAGTCATAAAGACAGCCTGGTACTGGCACAAAACAGACCAGTTGACCAATGGAACAAAATTGAAGATCCAAATTTTAGCTCAAACAATTTCAGCCACCTCATATTTGACAAAGGGGCAAAACACCCTCAGTGGAGGAAGGATAGCATCTTCAGCAAATGGCACTGGCAAAATTGGATCACCATCTGTAGAAGAACAAAATTAAACCAGTACCTCTTACCATGTAAAAAAATCAACTCCAAGTGGATCAAAGATCTCAACGTGAAGCCTGAAACCCTGAAGGTGATAAAAGAAAAAGTTGGCAACAACCTATAAGACATAGGCGTAGGAGGAGACTTTCTAAACCAGACAGCAGCTGCATGGGAAGTAAGGTCAACAAGTGGGACCTCATAAAACTCAAAAGCTTCTGTACAGCAAAAGAAACAATCAAGGAGGTGAAGAGAAAACCCACAGAGTGGGAAGAAATCTTTACCAGCGACACATCTGACAGAGCATTAATGTCAAGAATATATAAACTACTCAAAAAAACAAAGAAGAAAACAAATGACCTACTCAAAAGATGGAGTAAAGAGCTGAACAGAGTCTTCACCAGTGAGGAATTAAAGATGGCTGAGAAACATCTTAAAAAGTATTCATCATCATTAATAATTAAGGAAATGCAAATTAAAACCACTCTCAGATATCATCTCACTCCAGAATGGCTAGCTAAGATCAAGAAAACAAAAGACAACAGATGCTGGAGGGGTTATGGGGAAAGGGGAACACTCATTCACTGCTGGTGGGAATGTAAACTTGTACAACCATTATGGAAAACAATGTGGAGAACCCTTAAAAGACTCAGAATGAGCTTACCACCTGACCCAATCATACCACTCCTGGGTATATACCCCAAAGACTCATCCTACTGCAAAGATATATGCACATTCATGTTTATTGCAGCTCTCTTCACAATAGCGAAGAGTTGGAACCAACCCATATGCCCCTCAACAGACGAGTGGATGACAAAAATGTGGTACATCTACACAATGGAGTACTATTCAGTGGTAAAGAAGGATGGCATTATGAACTTTGTGGGTAAATGGATGGAGCTCGAAGCCATTATGCTGAGTGAGGTGACACAGTCCCAGAAAGACAAACAGAGAATGGTTTCCCTCATTTGTGGATGCTAACACCAAATCCCCCAGACAAAAGGCAAGCTGAATGACAGTATGGTTATATTTTTGTTTATCTGAAAGCAACTATGTTGTTATTATGTGAATCTCTCAATGGGCTCTAGAATCTACCCACCAATTATTTTCAGACTCTGTAATTACTGGATATGGGTGGAGAGTAAGTATCCATATTTTAGAATAATATCAAATTAACGGAGGAAAATGTGAATTCCTAAGCATAAAAAAAGACTGAGAGAAAGATGCAGGACAGTTATGGCAGAATGAATGATTTGGGATGGGATGGGGTGAGGTGGGGGGAAGGGATAGGGGAACATGCCTGAACAGAAATGAAAAATGATGTATGAAATACATAAAACAGCAATGCAAAATGTAAAAAAAAAAAAAGGTAAAATTAAAATCACAAGCTAAAATATCCGTAAATGAATATTTATTGCTATATTACAATTAACACCATGCAGCCAAGAATGACCTTGAACTCCTGATCTTCCTGCCCTACCTATCAAGTATACCTTGAAAGTTTAAGATTACTACAACAGATTTTACCTTTATTTACTTTGTGTATGTGTGTGTGTGTGTGTGTGTGTGTGTGTGTGTGTGTCGAGGGAGTACATGTGTGATGGTGCAGATGGGTGTGTGTATGGAGGCTGGAGGACAACTTGAGGTAGTCACTTCCTTCTTTCTATCACATGGGTTCCAAGGATTGCACTGGGTCATGAGGCTTGGTGGCGGGTGCCCTGACCTGGTGCCTGGTGAGCCATCTTTAAACAGAATTTTGCTAAGAACTGAATTATCTTTCTGTTCAACACACACACACACACACACACACACACACACACACACACACACACAGAGTGTCTTCCTTTAAATTGTTAAAAGAGCATAGCTTTCCCACCGGGTGTAGTGGCATATAATCCCTGTACTTAGAAGGCAGAGGCAGGCAGATTTCTGTTAGCTAAAGACCAATTCTGGTCAACATAGTGAGTTCCAGGCCAGAAGACCTGGCTCAAAAGATCATAGCTTTCACACGTAAGAGCAAAAGGAAAGCAGAGTTAGTTGCTGTACAAGATTCATTGTTCAATACTCTCAGAAGTTGACACAAACCATTCTGATTATAGGATGCCCTAAAGGACACAGAGTACCCTGTAAAATGTGTAGGGCTGCAGTTAATGTCCTACCAACAAAACAGGAACAAGAGCAACTACAGCAATCAGCTATGTCGCATGGCTACACGCAAGAACATCATGTCATTTATTCTGCACAAGACTTACTGGCATATTGTTCAAGTTTGGAAATTATTATTCTCATAAATCCCCATTTTCAATGTTTGAAAGACCAATGTTTGTATACTTAAAAAAAATTGAAATAATCTCAAACATGGGAGTACTACAAACTAATCCTTATTCTCTGAATTGGTTTAAATTGCTGACATGATACACAGCTTTGAAAAATACTTCCATGACCAATGAAAGTCCCTAAGAGTCAAAACATTAAGACATTCTCTGTCCTCTTCATTGTGCTAACAAAAATCGATGTTGGTGGACTATGGCTAGAACCTTAACACAAATTAAAAAAGGAGTGGGACCTACTGCTTGGAAGGTCACTGTATTCTTCGTGTATTTGGAGTAAGAAAGATGCAGTTTCATAATGCTCCCTGGTGTACTAAAATTTATTAATTCTATTAAATGTCCATCCTTGGGTATACAGCTTTTGGGTGCTTTGTGGGACAAAATGGAATATATTGTCCTTATTTCTGTATATCTGATTCAATGACTATATAGAGATTCAGGATCTGTGCATTAAATCCTCATTCCTTTTTTTCATGCAACACCTTTTTATTGAAAGAATAACAAAGAGAAAAGGCAAAATTACTCAGATTTGGTAGATACTGTATAAAAAATGGAGTAAATCTGCCATTTCAGGAAAAGCAAGCAACACTACTTGTCCACAATAAAATTTTAGCTTTTAAATTAAAATCACAATTCTAGAAAACTTAGATCTGATGAGACTGTGGGTGATATTAATACCTACAAAATTCATCAACCAACATTTTTCAACAGATAAAGCTAGGAAATAATGAGAAATACAAGCCCTATTCCAAAAGTATGATAATCTTAATGTTACTGAGTATGAAAAATTCATTACTATTGTTTCAGATTCCATACTGGAACTTTTACCAAACCTTCACTAAGATACTTAATTTCTTTTTTACACTGTATATGTGTGTGTGCATATGGACACACATGTGTCACATGACCCACATGGAGGTCAATTAGTAATGTGCAAGAGTTCGCTCTCTCCTCCTACCATGCGGGTATTAGGGACTGAACTCAGGCCATTAAGCTTGGCAGCAAGGTCCTTTACTCACAGAGCCATCGTACCAGTCTGTACTTACTGTTTTCTGTTATAATGAGACATTCCCAGGTTTGTTCTCCATTTATCCTGAGTTTGGAAGTGACTAAGAAAACCCAGTTCCTTAGGAAAAGTGCCTAGAAATCAAGATGTGGGTGTTGGGTGTACACACTGTGTGTGTGACTAGGGTGTCACTTCTATAAGAAAGATCATAAGCTTTTAGGATTCATCTTTTGCAGGGTCTCAGGACACCCTGGGAGACCCTCCAAGGAGCCATTAGCTGCTGGCTGAGACATTTCTGGGATAGTTAGGAAAAACCCCAAAGCACTTGGGGGCTCCTCCCTACCTTGGGGATATCATATCAGATAATAAGCCCACCAACATATTTTTAATACATAGTAAATAAAAGCTAGTAAAATACTAAACTTTAAACCTTGGTTTAATAAGCAGTAGTTTTACTTGTGACCTTCACTTGGTAGATGAATGGCTGTGGTGGACTGAAGGAGAAATGCCCCCACAGGCTCAGTTATGTGGACATCTGGTCCCTGGCTGGTAGCACTTTCTGGGAAAGTTTAGGAGGTACACCCTTACTGGAGGAAGTACGGCACTGGGGACAGGCTTTCAGACTTCACCGACCCCACTTCCAGTTCGCATTCTCTGCTTCATGTTTGAAAACGAAGATGTAAATCTCTTAGCTTCCTTCTCTGGGCACCTGCTGCCCAGGCCTCCCTACAGTTATGGATGCTCCCTCTGGAACCATAAATAAACTCTTCCTTCTGTGAGGTGCCTTTGGCCATGATGTTTTATCACAGCAACAGAAAGTCTAATCCAAAGTCTACATAAATAAATATTTGCACTTTGGCTACTCAGTTCATTTCTAAGACTCATGACCAGGATCTAAGTGGATCCCTTTCAGTTTATATCTAGTGTACAACATGGAAAGAGAAGACAGATATATATGGTAAAATATGCTTTAAGACATTCAATGTTAAACTTACAAAAATAAAAGATAAAATATATGCTTTTAACAACTATTTTAAGAAGGTCCCAGTGACTTGACCTGGGGTGAGTCTGTGGAGGTCCCAGAGTCCGGAGGGAGACAAAGGCCCTGCCCTCGCTTCCCGCAAGAGCTTGTGTGAAGGTCCCAGTGACCCAACTTGGGGTGCAAGGGCCAGGTGAAGGTCCCAGCAACATGGGCCAAGATAGCCGTGTCACCCCCACCTCCCACCCCTGGGATTTGTGGTGTAGACATCCCAGCGAGAACAGCAGTAGTAACTCTGTGGCACAAGGTAACAGAAGAGACAGCAAATCTGCCATTCCACAGAAAACTTAAAGGAACAGGCCAGTGGGAAGCATCTGGAGCGATCACGCATGCTCAGCAACTAGCCAACCTGATTTGTTACCTATTCAGATCTCTGAAGAAGCTTCAAACTAGAAAAGTGGTAGCTGGACCTTCTAATACACAACGAAAAGAGAAAACCTGAAACCTAGGACAGCCAGCCCTTCATAAACAAGAAGAAAACAACAAAGGCACCTGAAGAAAACAAGTAAAGTAAGCCTTCAATGCAGTGGGAAAAAATACTTGAATTTCACATCCAATTATAACAAAACAAACCCACATGCCCAAAGAACAAGGAAAAAAACATGGGAAAGGCAAATAATAAATCTCCACCAAACTCTATCAGTCCTATGGAAGACTCCAACAATGAGATCTCCCTGGAGGTAACCCAGGATACAAATCTCAAAAGAACAATCATAGACATTCAAAGAAATCAAGAAATACAAAGAACAAATCAAGGAACTAAAAGGAGAGAATGACAAACTCTGGCAAGACCTAGAGGGAAAGAATGACAAAACTCCAGAAAGAACTAGAGGGAGAGAATGACAAACTCTGGAAAGAATTAGGGGGAGAGAATGACAAACTCCAGAAGGAAGGAAGTAGAAACACTGAAAAAATCCCATGCTGAAATGAAACAGGAAACTGACCAGAAAATCAAGGATCTAAGAGGAGAGAATAACAAGCTCCAGAAGGAACTGACTAAAGAAATCACAGGATGAAATTAAAAAGGAAATCAAGCACTCATCCAATCAGCAGGAAAGGATGGGAGAAAGCCTCAGCAACAGATTGTATGAACCAGAAAACAGAATATCAACACTGGAAGATAATGTGGAAGAACTACAAGGCTAAAGAAAAGAGTATAGAAAATTAAACAAAACAAAACAAAACACGAAAGTGGAACAACCAGGAAATGTGGGACACTATGAAAAGATCAAACCTCTGCATCATAGGGATAGATGAAGTAGAAGAATCCCAGGACAACAGTATGATCAGATGTTCAACAGAATATTAGAAGAAAATTTCCCCAAACTGAAAAACGACAAACCCCTATAAATACAAGAAGCACATAGGACACCAAACAGACAAGATCAGAAAAGAAATTCCCCACACCATATGTTCTAGTTTCTCTTCAATTGCTGTGACAAAACACTCTGACCAAAACAAACTTGGGAGGAAAGGGTTTATTTGGCTAACATCTCCTGGGTCACAGTTCATCACTGAAGAAGCCCAACATAGGAACTCAGGGCAGGAACTGAAGCAAAGGCCTGGAGGTAGGAGCTGAAGCACAGGCCATGGAGGATGCTGCTTACTGGCTTTCTCCCCTGGCCCATGCCCAGCCTCCCTTCTTGTATATAACAACCTGCCTGGGAGTGGCACCACCCATAGTGGGCTGGGCCCTCTCACATTGCTCAACAATCTAGACAGTACTCCACAGATGTGGCCACAGGCCAGTCCAATGGAGCCAACTGCCCAATTAAGGCTCCCTCAATCCAGGTGTGTCAAGTTGACATTAAAGCTATCTAGCACATCATATCATATTTTAACGCTAGATGCCCAAAACAAAGACAAAATACTGAAGGCAACAAGAGAAAAACAAGTTTTGGGGAAACCCATCTGAATTACAGCTGACTTTTCAGTGCAAACTATGAAAGCCAGAAGAACATGGACACAAGTATTCCCAGTACTAAACGACTACAGATGCCAACCCAGATTACTATACCCAGCAAAAATGTCAACTATAGTTGAAGGAGAAAGAAAAACCTTTCATGACATAAACAAGAGGAAAGAATTCATGTTCAGAAAACCAACCTTTCAGAAAATACTCAAAGCAATTGAAAGGTTAGAGGAAAGGAGCAACTATCCCCAAACAGCTACAGACAATAATTAATAACAGTATAACTGTGGAAATACAAACCTAGACCAAGAATGCAAACAGAAAATAAGGTGAAAGGAAGCATGCATCTCTGATAATGACCTTAAACATCAAAAGATGGAAAGACCTCCTATGCTTATGAATTGGAAAAAATTAATATAGTAAAAATGTCCATTCTACCCAAATTAATATACACAGTCGATGCAATCCTAATTAAAATACCATGAGTTTCTTCACAGGTTTGGGAAAAAAAATCTTTAAATTCATATAGAAAAACAAAAGATTCCGAATAGCCAAAGAAACCCTGAGGCGGGGGGGGGGGGATCTCTATACCAGATTTCAAACTATATTACAGGGCTATAGTCATAAAAACAGCCTAGTACTGACACAAAAACAGACCTGTAGACCAATGGAACAAAACTGAAGATCCAAACTTGAGCACATACAATTTCAGCCACCTCATATTTGACAAAGGGACCAAGAAGACTCAATGGAAGAAAGACAGCATCTTCAGCAAATGGTGTTGGCAAAACTGGATCACCACTTGTAGAAGAATAAAATTAAGCCCCTACCTCTTGTCCTGTACAAAAATCAACCCCAAATGGGATCAAAGACTTCAATCTGAAACCTGAAACTCCGAAGGTGCTAGAAGAAAACACCAGCAACCTACAAGACATAGGCGTAGAAGACTTTCTAAATCAGACAGCAGCTGCACAGGAAATAAGGTCAATAATAAGTGGGATCTCATTAAACTCAAAAGCTTCTGTACAGTGAAAGAAACAATCAATGAAGAGAAAACCCAGAGTGGGAGTAAACCTTCACAGCTGATACATCTGATAGAGCATTAACTTCTAGAATATATAAACTACTCAAAAAACAAAGAAGAAAACAAATGACTCACTCAAAAGATGGAGTAAAGAGCTGAACAGAAGAGACTTCACAAGTGAAAAAATAAAGATGGCTGCAAAACATCTTAAAAAGTGTTCAACACCGCTAGTAATTAAGGAGATGCAAATTAAAACCACTTTAAGATATCATCTCACTCTGATAAGACTGGTTAGGATCAAGAAAACAAATGATACCAAATGCTGGAGAGGTTGTTGGGGAAGGGGAACACATCCACTGCTGGTGGGAATGTAAACTCATGCAACCCCTATGGAAAGCAGTGTGGAGAACTCTCAAGAAACTGAAAATGAGCCTACCACCTGACCCAGTTATATCATTCCTGGATAGATACCCACAAGACTCATCCTATTGCAGAGGTACATGCACAACTATGTTTACTGCAGCTCTCTTCACAATAGCAAAGATTTGGAACCAACCCAAGTGCCCCTCAACCAATGAGTGGATAGAGAAAATGTGGTACACCTGCACAATGGAGTTCTATGATGGTAAATGGATGGAACTAGAAGATATTATGTTAAGTGAAGTAACACAGTCCCAGAAAAACAAATGACAAATGGTATCCCTCATCTGTGGATGCTAGCACCAAGTACTGAGTTGTAAGGAAAATTGAGCAACATAAATGTTATATTCCTCTTTACCTGAAAGTAACTGTGCTCTCATACTGTGAATCCCTTAAAAGGCTCTAGAATTAACCTACCACTTATTTTCAGACTTTGGAATCTTTGTATATGGGTGGAGGGTATGTAGGCATATTTTTTTTTAATTTACTTATTATTTTATGTGTATAAGTGTACTGTCTGCGTGTAAGTAGGTGCACCCATGTCATGTAATGCTGTGGAGGTCAGAAGAGGGTGTCGAATTCCTCTGGAACTGGAGTTAAAGATGGTTCTTAGCCACCATGTGGGTGCTGAGAGTTGAACCCGGATCCTCTGCAAGAGCAGTCGGTGCTCTTAACTGCTGAGCCATCTCTCCAGCCCCTGTAGGCATGTTATAGAGTAATACAAAATTAAAAGGGAAAAAATGTGAACCCTGAAATATGATTTGGAAATAACAGTTTATTTTAGATGACATAAGTGTGACATATATATATACACATATATATATGTATATATACATATGTGCATTATGGTGAAGCAATGCAAATTGGAGGGAATAACAATAACAATAACAACAAAAGAACTGGGACAAAGAACTGACTGAAACAGTGAAGTTATACCCAAAACAATAATCCTCTGTTTTGAAAAACTTTAAAAAGACTCAGAAAAAGATGTAAGACATGTATGGCAGAATGCATGAACTTGGGAGGGGTGGGGGCATGGAAAGGGAAATGTGTCTAAAATGGACTGAGAAATGATGCATGAAGTGCACAAAACTTCAATAAAATATTTTTAATAAAAATGTTTAGAAAGGAAAAAAAAGATACACTAATCAGCAAGGACAGAGTGATCAAAAAAATATTTTAAAAGTCAGCCGGGCGTGGTGGCGCACGCCTTTAATCCTAGCACTTGGGAGGCAGAGGCAGGTGGATCTTTGTGAGTTCAAGGCCAGCCTGGTCTACAGAGTGAGTTCCAGGACAGCTGGGGCTACAGGGAGACCCTGTCTGGAAAAGACCAAAATAAATAAATAAACAAATAAATAAAGTCAAAGAAAGCTGGGTTAATTAACCAAATACAGGTTCATTAGTCAGTACACTTACTTCTTTGGTGCTAGGTCTTGATGGCAGGGCAGGAAGGGGTGAGGGAAGGGTGAGACCAGGCATCTATGAGAGCTCTATATCTTTTACTCAATTCTGCTGTGAACTAAAACTGATCTAAAATGTAAAGTCTGGGGCGGGAACCGGGGTCGCAGGGGAGACGCCATAACGCGCCAGGCCAGTAGGATCGAAAGGTTATTCCTGGACAAACTGTCAGCCCATGAAAGGAAACAGCCAGAATTGACCAGAGTCCAAGTCAACAGCTCCAGAGAGAGTGGACTGTTTTACCTCTCATCCACCTGTGCCCCTTTTCTAAGCCTAGGGAACAACCTGCGGAAGAGGGGGCATGGTAGAATGTAAGGGCTGCGATTGGGGTGAATGGTGAAACTACAGCAATGTAGTCTGGACACTCATTTGATCAACTTGATTGAACAAACAACCTGTCACCCCCCACTGGATGGTGGGGCTGTAGGTGTTTGGGCACAACAGCCTGCAGATAGGTTTTGCATGAAGGATGCTTGTACTCATGGATTATCACTTATAGCTAAAAAAGAAAAAAAAACAGAGAGAAAGATGCAGGACAGTTAAGGCAGAATGCATGATCTGGGATGGGGTGGGGATGGGGGGGAGGGAAAGGGAAATAAGCCTGAACTGAATTGGAAAAATGTATGAAATGCACAAAGCATCAATAAAAACTAATTAAAAAAAAATGTAAAGTCTATTTTAAAAATAGATATGCTATAAACATGCTCTAAATATAGTAAGACAAAACTTTCTCCATAAAATATTCCTCAAGAGGGGTTGGAGAGATGCTTCAGTGGTTCAGAGCACTGGCTGCTCTTACAGAGGACACAGGTTTGGTTTCTAGCACCCACAGAACAGCTAAGAACTGGCTGAAACTCCAGTTTCAGGAAATCTAATGCCCTTTTCTGGCCAACATGGATACTGAACACATGTGATGCACTTACCATACATGCAGGTAAACTCAAACACATAAAAAAACAAGTAAGTAAATAAAATATCCCTCAAGAAATTTCAGGACATCAAAATAGCTTGGGAGATTCCCCCCCCTTTAAAAATCAGTCATAAGAACCTGCCAAATTAAGAAAACACTTGAAAAACAATTAGAAAACAACCTTCATTCCCATGAAGCTTTGCACTACCCAAGAAAAAGTAACTACTGTCATAGATCTATTCTCCATTTACAAAGATCAGCAGCTAATGCCTTGGACATATTACTTAGTTTAATACACACATATATATATATATATATATATATATATATATATATCCCCACAAATTCTGTGTGGCAGACACTTTATTTCCTTCATCTACATATACAGCTGCACTGCATACAAGTCCTAAAGGATATGTCACTACATAAAATGATGGTTTTTAGTAATATTAAGCCTTTCTAGTGGAAGTCATCTTGTAATAATGACAAAAAATTCAATTAATAATGTCTTAGCACTGTATGTGAATGGCCGCTGGAAAGAAAAGCAATGCTAAAACAGCAAAAAAAAAAAAATTTTTAATTCCTGATTTGTTTAAGATCATGAATGTCAACACACATCTGTAACATTTTTGTAATAATTTTTTTTTTGTAAAGGGTCTCAGCCCCAGCTGGTCTGGAACTCACTTTATATAGTAGGCTGAACTTGATCTCACAGATCCCCCTGCCTCTGCCTCCCAAGTGAGGGGATTAAAGACGTGCACCACCATGTATGGCTAAGAATGAACTTTTAAGAGAAAACAGGATTGGGAAATGTGTCTAAATTGGACTGAGAAATGATGTATGAAGTGCACAAAACTTCAATAAAAATATTTTTAATAAAAATGTTTAGAAAGGAAAAAAAAGATACACTAATCAACAAGGACAGAGTGATCAAAAAAATATTTTAAAAGTCAGCCGGGCCATTTTTTCCCACCAAATACACTGATGCACAGCACACGTAGGCACTATAATGGCTAACATGATCTTTAAGATCCATTTTAAGTCCCCTTGTTGTTAATGACTAAATACTTGGAGGCATGCCAAATGGAGACTTCTAGGTGAACAACTTCCAATAACTTCTTAGGATGAAAAGTTTAAAAAGCAGTTAAGTGGCCTAGAGAGATGGCTCAGCAGTTAAGAGCATTGGCTGCTCGGGCAGAGGACACGGGTTTGATCCCCAGCACCCATCAGTGGCTAACAACTATCCATATCCAGTTCCAGGGGATCCAACACCCTCTTCTGACTTCTGTGGGCACTGCACAACAAGAGTGCACTTGCCTGCATATAGGCAATACACTCATACACACAAATAAAAACAGATAAAATATTTTTAAATTTTTTTATTTCTGTATATGTATGAATGTACTGTCTGCATGCAAGTTTGTGCACCCGTGTCGTGCAATGCCGCAGAGGTCAGAAGAGAGTGTTGGATTCCCCTGGAACTGGAGTTCTCCTGGAATTGGAGTTTCAGACAGTTCTTGGCCACCATGTGGGTGCTGGGGATCAAACCCAGGTCCTCTGTAAGAGTGGTCGGCGCTCTTAACCGCTAGGCCATCTCTCCAGCCCCAGATAAAATATTTTTAAAAGTAAAAAGGTTAACTGTTACCATTTGAAATACACACATGCACACACACACACACACACACACACACAAATGGGTTTGAAATACACAAAGCATATCAGGAATTAAGACATGAAAACAGATTGATACTCACAGACATTATCTGTTTCACCTTGTTTTGCTTTCAAAGTGACAGGACACAGAAAAAATTAAGGTGTAGATGCTAAATCTGCATCGGCTGCTGTGTTTGCGGCATGATCTTACGCACTATATTTGATAGCTACTTACCAAAGAACTGGAAAGAAACAGCAATATCTTAGTCATTAGAAAGAGATTATCAATAGCTTTAAGAATGATATGTAGGTATCCAAGAGAACTAATGGATACATGTTCCAATAATCATATCAGATTATTCATAGTAGGGTGACTGTTATTAACCCAAACTAGAGTTAACTCAAATGTCAAACTAAAAAGTAAATTGTGCCATATCTGTAAGATAAATAAATGAACTATTGCTACATATGTAAATATGGGTAATTTTCACAACATAATAATTCTAGTTGAAGTCAAAATTCAAAGGAAAACTATTTCATCGTGTAATTTGTATGAAGTTAGGTATACACAGACGCATGCAAAGAAATAGGTCCCTGTGGAAAGGAAACAACCAGGACAGCAGAGATGTGGAACATTCTCCACAGCCAAGGGCTTTGGGCAACAGGCCTTTTGTTAGGCACAGAATGCAGTATAACACTCGGTTTAGTCTCAGTCTAGCTTTCTGAGGTTTCAGTTACCTACCTACCATCAACTGTTGTTAGAATACACTAACTAGAAAATTTTGGAATCAAACAAATGTTTTTTTTTTATTTTAATTTTTATTTATTTATTTTTTAAATTTTATTTATTTTCGTATGTGTATGAATGTACTGTCTGCACGTAGGTTTGTGCACCCGTGTTGTGCAATGCCATGGAGGTCAGAAGAGGGTCTTGGATTCTCCTAGAACTGGAGTTCTCCTGGAATTGGAGTTACAGACAGTTCTTAGCCGCCATGTGGGTGCTGGGGATAGAACCCGGATTCTCTGCAAGAGCAGTCGGTGCTCTTAACCGCTAAGCTATCTCTCCAGCCCCTTATTTTTATTTTATTTTATTTTATTTTATTTTATTTTATTATGTATTTATTTATTTATTTTGGTCTTTTTGAGAGAGGGTCTCCCTGTAGCTGTGGCTGTCCTGGAACTCACTCTGTAGACCAGGCTGGCCTCGAACTCACAGAGATCCGCGTGCCTCTGCCTCCCAAGTGCTAGGATTAAAGGCGTGCACCACCACGCCCGGCATTCATTTATTTCTGTATGTGTATCAATGTACTGTCTGCATGCAAGTCAGTGCACCCATGTCGTGCAATGCCGCGGAGGTCAGAAGAGGGGGTTGGATTCCCATGGAACTGGAGTTCTCCTGGAATTGGAGTTTCAGATGGTTCTCGGCCACCATGTGGGTGCTGGAGATCGAACCCGGGTCCTCTGTAAGAGCGGTCGGCGCTCTTAACCACTAGGCCATCTCTCCAGCCCCTATTTATTTTTTTTAATGTGTATGAGTGTGCTGTCTGCATGTGGGTTGGTGCACTCGTGTCATGCAATGCTGCAGAGATCAGAAGAGGGTGTCAGATTCCCCCGGAAATGGAGTTAAAGACTGTTCTTAGCCGCCACGTGGCTGCTGGGAATTGAACCCCGGTCCTCTGCAAGAGCAGTTAGTGCTCTTAACCACTGAGCCATCTCTTCAGCCCCCAAATGTCAAGTTTTAAACTGTACCACATGACTGGTATGATGAAAACTCATGCCTTCGGGCTCTGTCCCACTTGGGACATGGCTCAGATGTTTGTCTGCACAACATGGATGTTCCTGACCCTTAGTCCTTTAATTTTGTATGCTTCCTGACTCTTAGTCCTTTAATTTTGTTTATTGGATCAATCATCCTGATACTACAGTATGTAAGTTCAATTAATCCTTATTTTACTTAATAAAGGTCCCAATGCCCAATACATCAGTGTAGTTACACAGAGGTCATAAGGTCTGGAAGGCTGGATTAGCTGTGTTACTATGGCAATGTTATAAGGCAGATGGGGAAAAGCACAGTATAGAGAGGACTCGATATTACCTGCAATTTCAGTATTCATGGGAGGGAAGGCAGCATACAGAGAACTGATCATAACAGTGTGATCCACAGAGCAGAAAGAGAGACAGAGTTCTCTCCAGGAAGGTACCCATACAGTGCTGGTCCAACATCCATTCATGAAACCACTGCTCAATGGTTAACAAAGGCTTTCTATCAAGGGTCAGTGACAGCAACCTCCATCATTAATTCAGAAACAGAAATCAAAAACACTGATTTAAATGACAAGATTAGAAAACAAAGCACATACTCAAATGCTTTTGGATTCTACATTAGTATCATAAAGGGTAACTGAAGGGCTGGGAGGAACACTTAGGAAATGCCACCCAATAAGCTCCGATCCCACCAAAGGAAACTGTGGCGATAGATGGCTGCTGGAAGGGACAGAGACAGTGTCTTTAAGCATAGGACTCTTGGTAGGTTAACCTGGCCCCAGTGGATGGATCCAAACTGCAGGACATTTGGAGACACAAATTCGACTCTACGGGCCTTATTACATAGAATAGAATACATTGAGCAGAAGGCAGTGTGAAAATCACAAAAGTTCCAAAAATAATAATTGAAAGAAAGAGAAAGACAGACAGACCAACCACCAAAACAGAAAGAAAGAAAGAAAGAAAGAAAGAAAGAAAGAAAGAAAGAAAGGGAAAGAAAGAAAGAAAGAACCTCCCCAAACAACAGAAGGAAACCTGGAGTTAGATGGCTGATGACTGAAGTTCTGCTCTGTGGCTGCTCAGTGATCCTGGATAGCTCTGCTGCGCTCCATGTCTTCATATCCATGTGATGGATATGAATTTCGCTAGTCATAAAATGTCTCAAATATTACTGCAAGACTATCTGCTTTTAATAAAGGCTTATCTTATATTGTTGTCCTTTGTTATTAGTTTTACTAATTCAAAATTGTCCTTAAGTATATGACGGTTTTAAAAAAAGACAAAAACAGGCCAGCCCTCGGCCCCGGAAGCGCCCGGTTGAGGGCGGCTGGGATGCGGAGGTGGTGGTGATGGCTTCGGTGCTCGGCGGCTGAGCACAGCACTAAGAGAGGGCCCAGCACCCTGGGGCTGGGCGGCAGCTGCTCACGCTCAGCCTGCGCCATGGCCACCTCCGCCGCCTCCTCAGAGCATTTTGAGAAGCTGCACGAGATCTTCCGGGGCCTCCTAGAAGACCTGCGAGGAGTGCCGGAGCGGCTGCTGGGGACGGCGGGGACGGAAGAGAAGAAGTTGGTCAGAGACTTTGATGAAAAGCAACAGGAAGCAAATGAAACGCTGGCAGAAATGGAAGAAGAGCTACGGTATGCACCCCTATCTTTCCGTAACCCCATGATGACTAAGCTTCGCAACTACCGAAAGGACCTTGCCAAACTCCACCGCGAGGTGAGAAGTACACCTTCGACAGCCACGCCTGCAGGCCGAGGAGACGCGAAGTATGGCACATATGCCTTAGAGAATGAGCACATGAATCGGCTACAATCTCAAAGGAAATTGCTTCTACAAGGGACTGAAAGCCTGAACCGGGCCATCCAAAGCATTGAGCGTTCTCATCAGATTGCCACAGAAACTGACCAAATTGGTTCAGAAATCATAGAAGAGCTGGGGGAGCAACGAGACCAGCTGGAACGTACCAAGAGTAGACTGGTAAACACAAATGAGAACTTGAGCAAAAGTCGAAAGATTCTCCGCTCAATGTCCCGAAAAGTGACAACCAACAAGCTGCTGCTTTCCATCGTCATCTTACTGGAGCTAGCCATCCTGGTTGGTCTGGTGTATTACAAATTCTTTCGAAGCCATTGAACTTCCTGTAGGGAAGGGATTGTGGACCAGAATCTTGACTCTGAGAATGAATGGTATTAGGGATATTAAACTGCTGCTGTGGGCTAACAGTTCAAAAATGCATTGTGTAGCCAGACTGTGGGAGGGAGGGTGATGGAAAAACCATATAAATGTGAAGGAACAACAAGACCAGTATGATATACCAAGGTAATAAATGCTGTTTTGTGACTTCTTCAAATTTACAGAGTATTATAGCATATTAATGCCTTGTAAACTGCAAAAATCCAAATACATTTACAGTAGTGTTATTGGTCACCAAAATGGGGTAGGGAAATTTTGCAGTTGTGAGACAGCACAGATGTTCTCATTAAGGCAGTATTGATCCAACCATTTACTATCTGTCCCCTTAAATGCCTTGCAGCTGTGGAGTGCCCATTGTGAAAGGTGCCAGTGTATAGTGTTTCCTAAATTCTCACGCGTTCTTCACTTTCTGATTCATCTGGTGAACTAGGAGTAGGAAGTTGGTCATAGACAATGTGTCCTCCTTCTCTTGTCTGACCAAAACTTGAAGCAATCACATCCACTGCCAGGCTAGCCGTAGCCTTTGCTTCCTGCTCCGAAGTGGCCAGATGAGGATTGACTTCAACAAGATCCAGTGCTGACAGCAACCCTGGAACAAGAAGGTTGGAGAAAACTTTAGATAAAGCTCCCTAGCTGCTACCAGTGAGTGTTGTTCCTCAAGGATAAAAATAAGGCATTTTCCAGTATAAAATCACCTGTTGTCAGAAAGCACCTCATCCTCTTGTCCATTTGTTTAGGGCTGAAAAGAACCTTTAGGATAATGAAATCTGTCCCTATTCAACTAATGTAGTAAGCCAAGCTGTTTATCTTTTTGGCACCTTTTCTGTAGGATTTTTTTCATTGTTTGGGTTTTCCCCCAAACCCAAGTTATTATGCATGTTGAACACATACTTTAGCACTGAGCTTCATCCCAAGCTCTATCAGTACATTTTAAAAATCTTTTTGTTTGTGGGATGTGTGTGTAAATGCATGTGCCACAGTGCACATGGGGAGTCACTTTGAGGCAGGGTCTCTGTCAGTTGCTGCATACACCAGGTTAGCTGGCCCCAAGTTTCCAGGGGTTCTCCTGCTTTGATCTCCCACTTCAGCCACAGAAGCATTTGGATAGCAGGCTTATTCTACTGCATCTCGCTTTGTGTGGGTTCTGGGGATCTGAATTCAGGTCTTAATATCTGTACAACAAACACTTAGCCATCTCCCTAGTCCCACTATCAACATCTGCTAAAGTACCACCCCACATGCCTCTAAAGTATAATTACTACTGTAAACTTTATTTTTGTTTTGAGACAGGTCCTGTTATGTGTCCCAGGCTGACCTCAAATTCCCAAGCCTGCCTCAGCCTTCTGAATAGTAGAATTACATACAGGCATTTGGCAACACAGCTGACCCAAACTTTAATGACCAAGTTCTAAGAACAGGTTCCATATATGATACATTTTTTGTCTCCCAACAAAGTGGCCCAGCATCTTGACACTTGGTAAAAGAAAAGAACAGCCATTTGTTGATTGGCTCAATTTGATATCTCATTGCCCTCCATGAAGGTTGCAGAACTTGTGTCCAAGTCCTCAGCATTGTTTCTTTATCCTGGATGGACCAAAGGGAAGGGAAGAATCTATACAGATCTGCCCTGTATCCCCTTACCTGGCCTACTTCCCTAGAGATTTTTAACTTACTAATTATTTACTGCATGAAGTTAATCTGCCTCTTAAAGAGTAACCTGAACAAATTAAAATTCAAGAACAAAGTATTTAAGAACATTAGAGTAGCTATGAAGTCTAGAATCTCCCTAATGGCTTATGGATACTACATCATATGGTAGTATGGAACATGGCATGCTTGCTCAGTGCCGTCAAATCTGTTGAGTGTTTCTTACATTCTCAGTAATGCATAGCTGAATGCATTGTACAAACTCCAGTGACCAGTGGAGTTACCATTGTGTCATTTCCTACACACTGACCTGAGTCCCCAGTGGTTTGTGACTTATTCTCACTGGTTCAACTTAACACTTTTAGCACGTCTCCAAAGTAGTAAACCCCCAAAGAGGGTTTGCAAGTGGTACACACCTTTAATCCCAGTACTTGGGAAGCAGAAGCAAGCAGATCTCTGTGAGATTGAGGCCAGGCTTGTCTATATAGCAAGTTCAAGCCAGCTGGGGCTACAGAGACACCTTGGTATATAGATCTTGATCTCATAGATACCTGCCTGACTCTGCCTGGCCTTATTTATTATTTATTTACTTTTTTGTTCTTTTTGAGACAGGGTCTCCCTTTAGTCGCAGCTGGCCTGGAGCTCACTCTGTAGACCAGGCTGGCCTTGAACTCACAGAGATCTGCCTGCCTAAATGTTTTAAAAGGTTCCTTGCCAGCTGTAGTAGCACAGGCCTTTAATCCCAGCACTTGGAAGCAGAGGTGAGTAGATCTCTGTGAATTTGAGGCCAGCCAAGGCTACATAGTAAGACCCTGTCTCAAAACCAAAAGGGTTCCTTATGTCCCTTTGCCTTGGAATCTGGGTTCCCTGTGTGCTCTGTCTGCCCCCTCAATTTATTTCATGCCATGATTACTGAAGCAGTATGGTGTGGCATTTATTTACATTTTAAAAGGAAGGTCAACTTAAGTAGCCAGGAACTTTCTGACAAATAGAAATTAATTAAATTTGGGGACAGTTAATCCTTAACAGTCATTCTTAATAATCTAAAATTTATTTAAATCCTCTACCAGCCATTCATCCAACTATATCTTCCTTAGGAAAATTCTAACAAATTCCTCATTAAAGTTCCTAATATAGCTTATCTTAGATTAAAAAAAAGAAAGATAATGTCTTTAAGATGGGGAGCAGGAAGACAACTCATTCAGTAAAGCGCTTATTATATGAGCTTGAGGACCTAAGTTCAATCCCTAGAACCTATGTTAAAAACCCAGGTGTGGTGCTATGTGCTTGTAGTTCCAGAGGCAGAAATCAGCAGAATACCTGGGGCTCATTGGCCAGCCAGGACAGCCTAATCCATGAGTTCAGGCCAGTAAGAGATCCCAGAAGCAAGATAGTGGCACTCAAGAAACAACACACAATGTAAGTCAACTTTCACTTGCACACACACACGTGTACTTGGGTATACACACATTAAAATTTTTTGCTATTCAAGAGATCCTGTTAAAAACTGATCATGAGCTGGGCGTGGTGGTGAACGCCTTTAATCCTAGCACTTGGGAGGCAAAGGCAGGCGGATCCTTGTGAGTTCAAGGCCAGCCTGGTCTACAGAGTAAGTTCCAGGACAGCTGGGGCTACAGGGAGACAAGACAAAAAAACAAAACAAAAAAAACTGATCATGACCCATGCCTATAATCTCAGCACTTGAGAGGTAAAGGCAGGAGGATAAGGATAAGGCCATCCTCTCCTCATTTGCATACTGAGTCTAAAGCCAGAGCTACACGATAAGCTTAAGCTTAAATCCAAGTTCCCAGCTCCCAGTGTACCAGTGACCCCCTAATACTAGAGTGAAGACTAGCTACTGTTGGCCTTGGTTTATCTCAGTCTGCCTTTAGATAATGTAAACACACAAAACTGCATTGGCAGTCTGTGCTTATAAGTTAGGGTGTGAAGAGACGTTTCCTACTTATCTTAGCATGTTTTGGTAAGGTCTAAATCTAAACATACCTCTGAGTATCTGTCTATATCCTCTACTAACCTGGCCATAGGGTTTTGAGCTATAAAAGTTTAACCAAAAACAAAGTCTGCAGTGGCACAATAAGAAAGATCCCCTGCAAACAAGAGGTTGCAGCCTACTTTATATATAGAGTTAACAGGCTGCAGAACTGGCAGCTACATTACCTGTATTGTGTATTTCTTCAGTAATATACATGCCTTCTCTGTAGGTAAGTCCCCCTACAACAGGGGTTCCTGTGGCTGGAGCAAGTTTAGGGTCAAACGCATCAATATCAAAACTTAGGTGGATTGGTCTTTGTCTTCTGGAAAGGAAATGGACAAGAGAATATGTATTTGGTAATGCTGTACTCTCATTCTTTCCATGGTTACAACTCCGTGGTTTTGTCCTGCTGGTGCTAGTACTTTGTTAATTCAGCATATTTCTAGGTTTTCTATTACTGAAAATTACCAAGATTAGCATATTAACTTCTTATACAGTACTTGTTTCCATTTATTCTGCATACCTCAAACTCCAATGCATATTTCTGGGCCTCTTATACTAGTAACTGTCAGTAGAGAGAACTTCCATGAGGCTGGGCTCTGATGTTCTAATTTAAGTTAGCTTCATCTAGGTTACAGTTGTTGCTGCTCTTCAGTTTACCATCTCCCCCTGGGACTTAGAAGTAGACATCTGTGACCATTACTTACTTGCCAATCAGGAGATCAAATGTCTGTTCCATGACCTTCTGGATGCCAAGTCGATCAATGTCTCTCATGGAAAAATACTGAATATCGTAGTTCTTTAAAATAAAACTAATGGGATACAAGGGAAAGACTTCTTAGTTTAAAAAGCCATTTTAACCAATCTGTATTTGGGGGTAATCTTGCCTTCATACAGGTAGACCAGGACAGGCCCAAAGCTTACACCTACTGCATCAACTTACTGTTCAGGAGGGTCAACCTCTCTTAGTCCAATGTACACAATATCTGGGGAGGAGATACAGGGTTTGATCCAAGAAAATCCTGGGAGTTGTGGCACCTGTGAAGAGAGGAATGAACAGAATTAATTTTAAAAATTTGTATCTTACCCACTTAACCACCAGGTGCTGCCAAGAGTAAACAGTCACTTTCTTCTGTCCACAGTCTGTTGTTAAAGTAGCACAAGACACACCCAAACTGGGAAAGGAAATTGCCAAATGGACAGGTTTCAGAAAGGCAACTAAAAAAGTTCAGGTTTTTCAAGGAGAATGAAAAAAATTTCTAAAATGGTCTTGGTTTCTTGTTAACTTACCTAACACCGGGAATATGCTAATGAGTCTTCTTTCATCCCTTTTGCTCCTACTGAACTGGTTACAGATGGGCTCTTAAAGCATAACCGGTTGCCATCAGCCAAATGCATTCTGCCTAGCAAACAGTCTTTCCTAAACCTTTAATGAATTGTCTGTCGTGGCTTAGCTTGTTTTCTCACAGAGTGGAGGGATATTCAGATTCTAGTCTGCCTATCAGAGACACCCTTGTCTTCTGAAGAGCTCAGGTCATCAAGGTCACTTAGCCAGTGTCCAACTAGAAGTCCTCAGCTGAGAAGTGCCCTTCACTGCAGTTAGTACCCACACTACAAGCTTATTTTCACAGGAGATTGAGACTCACTGAGAACAGATCACACCTTAGTCATCTTTATATCTCTAAGAGCTAGCCAATTAGCTGGACCTCGATAATGTTCATGAACAAAAGAAGTAAGCCAGTCAGCCCACCCTTCATCCTGATTTTACTTAGTGAGGCTCCCAAAGCTAACCCAGGATAACTTTGCAAATTGCAAGCCAGTTGCCTCCTTATGTGGGCCCACTTACTTTGTCCTGTAGTTCTCTGATGAGAAATGAAAGTGGCTGTCCATGGATGTTTCCTGACACAGTGGTAAGAGGTGTATTGATGTCGGCATGAGCATCAACCCAAATGACACAGAGGTCTGGGTGGTGCTGGGCGTGGCCACTAATGGTACCGATTGCCAGGCTGCAAAGAACAAATAAAATAATCTTCAAGGTCCTCTGTTTGGCAGGCATGCCCAGTAATAGGTAACCTTAGCCAACACAGCTTATACTCTGTCCCCAGGGCAAAGTCGGGGCCTGGCCTGAAGCTCGGTTATGGTGAGACAAAAGTCCCTCAGTTGTAGTTCCCAAAGTAACTTGTGAGTGGATTAGATGGAAAGTAAAGCTTTAAAGAGTCAGTGCTCATGACTGCCTATTCCTGCAGTGTCACACATGTCATCACTGCTCCCCAAATCTACATTAATTTGATTTTTACTAGTCCATTAACTCTAGTAAAAAACAAAACAAAGGGCTGGGGAGATGGCTCAGCAGTTAAGAGCACTGACTGCTCTTGCAGAGGACCAGGGTTCAAATCCCAGCACTGAGGAGGCAGAGGAGGCAGATTTCTGTGAGTTCAAGGCCACCCTGGTCCACATAGCAAGCTCCAGGCCAGCTGGGACTAAAGGGAGACCCTGTCTCAAAAAAAAAAAAAAAAGTCCTCAAATATTAACATTTTCCCACAAATGAAATCTCATTAATGAGGTCTAACAACTTACAGAAATGCTACTTCCTCTAATTCTAATTTTCAATGAATCTGATACATTAGATGGTTTTGGTTGTTTGAGAATGAGTCTCATTGTGGTCCCTGGGCCTGTCTCAAACTCAGGGGCAGGAGCAGTCCTCACCTTAGCTTCCCAAATAGCTGAGACTACAGGTGTGCCCAGCTTACGTTAACTACATCCTGCTTACATTAACTTTTGATAAAAATTAGGAAGCAGATCTGCAGGTATAATTTGTGTTGGACCATCTGCCTTAGTATGTGTGAGAGTTTAATTCCCAAGATAACATATAATCAGAAAGCTGTAAAAGCTTATATGTGATATTTCTTAAAGCCTGAAAAATTAGGTTGTTAGATGTTAAAGTAAAAAGGCTACCTCAGGTGAAGACCATATGTACATCATTGAATAAAGCAGATTTTCAAATTATACATTCCCCCCTCCCTAGAATTTGACAGCCTAGGTGTTAGCATTGGGCAGGAAACCAGTAAGCAGTAGTAACCTGACTGCACTAGGTACAGCTACAGGCAAAAGAGAAACTAAGGACTGTGGTTATTCCACTGATGAGCTCCCTTCTGAGACTTGACTAGAAGAAAGACTAGGTAATAAAATAATAAGCATTCAGTCAAGGGACTGAGCTGGGAGGCAGGAGGCCTGCCCTATGGTTGATCTAATTGAATATCTTCATTATCTTGAGAGAACCTGGGCCTGACCCTTCTTATCCTAACCTGATTTTTTTTTTTTTTTGAGACAGGGTCTCCCTGTTGCCTCAGCTGACCTACCTGCCTCTCACCTGGCCCTACCTGAACTTTTATTCCTAATGAGGAGTCTACCTATTTTTTAACTTATCAAAAGTTCTCTAAGGACCACAGGGAAAATTGCTAGGTTGGATCAGAAAAAGTGAATTGGATTTGGATCCTAGCTCTGCTACTTCCTGGCTTTAGACCTTGAACAAGTTACCTAACCTCTGTCTCTCAGAGCTTCCAGCAATAAATCAGACAAAACCATATCTACCTCATGGCATTGTCAGGAGGATTAACCAGCTAAAATAAAAATGTCAGTAAATGTCCAATAGTCCTGGTTCTTCGGTGCCCCTCTCTGCTGAACACTTTCACTGCTTACCTCACAGCACTCTCCCCTATGAATCTGACTACAGCAACCCAGACCTCTATCTCCTCTGAAGTTCTGAGTATTCAGTATTTTCTAGGATTTGGTTTTATTATTATTATTACTATTATTATTATTAATGTTTATTTTCTCTAGTCCTAACAGGTCACCAATTTAATATTCCCTAGCACTTTGCAAAAAAACAAAAGAAATCCTCAATAACGTACTTACTGATCCACTAAGGATTAAAGGACTGACTATGTCTACATTATAGAGATGGAAAATGTAGTCACAGGCCAAAGAGTGATCTTTAACAATGTATTAGCAAGAAACGCTAATGAAGTTCACCCTGTGGGCAGGTCCTACTAGTCCTCCAGACAGCCGAATGCAAGTCTTAAGACCGTTTCTCAACAAGTGCCTCCACACTGCCGTGTTGCTCTTCAGCTGGGTATTTCTCCAGGTAACGACATTAAAATAAAGAAGTTAACTGGAAAGCTCATAGCGCCAAGTCATCCAGCCCCTTACCACCCCTGGCTCCCAACTTACCTGTGGTCGCCTCCCACAGTAACACAGCTGTAGCCACTTGACACAGCTCTACTAACCACTTCAGCCAGTTCCTGGTTGGCAAGGCCCACTGAGCGTGGATAAACTACCAGATTGTTGAAGGGCGCATCTTTAGGAACTGGAGTAAAACTCAGATCTCCAAAATCTTTTAGGTGGCAGCCTGAAACACATGAGGGACAACAGGATGAAATGCATGTACTGTTCTCTTACTGGCCTGGGCCACAAGTACTAAGTTGTGGAGAAGTTGTAACACATCATACTCATTTTGTAACACATCAAACTCACAGAACAATTCAAAATGTCATATGGTCACAGGATTATCTCAATCTTCTCAGCAATCCTAGGAAATAGACTCTATTATGAATATCATTTTGCAAAACTACACTTCAGACAATGAAATCCAGAGGTGTTAACCTAAAAAGCACACAATAGATCACAAATAGACCTCACATTTCAGAAATTACAAAGTGGAATGAAAATATCAAGAAAAGCCATCATGATTTAAAGAAAAGTACTATTTATGACAAAAATACTATACATAGATATTGTTAATGGTCTAAGTTTGATCCTCAGCACTGCAAGAAAACAAAATTATCAAAAATTTTATCTAAAATAAATGATCAGGAGCTAGGGAGATAGCACTTGCTATTCTTCCAGAGAACCTGAGTCTGGTTCCTGGTACAGGTCAGCAGGTCACAGTCCTAGTACTCTAGCTCCAGAGAATGCCCTCTTCTGGTCTCTGTAGGCACTTGTATACATGTAGCATTCACAAGCACATGTGTGCCTGTGTGTGCACATACTACTACTAATAAACCTTTAAAAAAAAAAAAAAAAGGCCAGGCACAATGGCACATACCCTTAATTCCAGTACTTAATTCTATATAGCAAGTTCCAGGCCAGCCAGGACTACACAATGAGACCCTGTCAGGAGCTGGAGATATAGCTCAATAGTAGAGTGCTTAGCTTCAAAGCCCTGTGCAGTGGTGGTAACTGCAGCACTTGAGAGATGAAGAGAAGACAGAATCAAAAGTTCACAGTCACCCTCAGTTATATAGTGAGTTTGAGGCCAGTCTTTTCCAACCTAACTTTAAGATGAGGACTCAATAGTCCAATCAAAAAGGGATCTGAACTGTTGGAGAACAGAATGTTCTCGTGTGTGACATGAACAAATGTTGGGACCCTACCTACCTCTCAAGCCTACGGTGTTTGGGGGGTAGGGTGGGGAAAGGGGTTCTAACATGATAGATATTATACATTGTAACACTTGCAGAGATTTGCTCAAGATTTGGATTATGACCAGCTTGGACTCATGAATTTAAACTAAAGTTATGAACTTTCCTCTTGAACCCAACTCAATCCAAAGCAAAACTTGGAGAGAATGTAAAAAGTGGAGAGCATTAATTTGCAGCATAAACCTGTAAGGCCAACCAGCAGACCACCAAAAAATTGGAGGAGGGTGGATAGTTTAAGCAAAAGAGAAAACTTTAAACCTTTCTCAAAAGCAGGGTTCATGGGGCTGGAGAGATGGGTCAGCACATATGCGCTTCCCTGCTCTGGCAGAGGACCTGGGTTCAGTTTTCAGCAGCTACATGGCAGGTGTAACTCCAGTTCCAAGGAATCTAACTCTCTTCTGGCTTCCATGGGCACAGCATGCACATGGCACACATACAATGCAGGCAAAATACTTGTGCATATAAAATTTTTATTATTTATTTATTTTAGATACAGGGTCTCCCTGTATGGAACTTGCTATCTAGACCAGGCTGGCCTCAATCTCATAGAGATCCACCTGCCTCTGCCTCCTGACTGCTGGGATTAAAGGCCTCTGCCTGGCCCCAAGAACATTTTTTTTTTAGCTCCAGCTGTCCTGGAGCTCACTATGTAGACCAGGCTGGCCTTGAACTCACAGAGATCCACCTGCCTCTGCCTCCTCAGTGCTGGGATTAAAGGTGTGTGCAACCATGCCTGGCAAAATCTTTTTTAGACAGGTGTTTTATTTGGTGATTTTTTTCTCCTGGTTCTCAATGTCTTTGGCCTGTTGTCAGATTCCTTTCCTATGTGCCTATAGTTTCTTTTTTCTTTCTTTAGTTGCCTAGATCATGGGGCCTTTTATGGTCATTTCTTACAGTGCAAAGATCAAAAGGTACATGAAAAATTTTAGCCACAAGTGAATCTTTTAAAAAAATTTTTTTTAAGATTATTTTCTGGGTGTGGTAGAACATACCTTTAATCCCAGCCTGGTCTAGGGAGAAAGTTCTAGGGAAGCTGGGGCTACAAAGACCCTGTCTTCAAAACAAAAACATGTTTTGGGGCTGGGCAAGATGGCTCATCTAATAAAGGTGTTTGTCATCAACCCCTGGAACCCACATGGTGGATAGAGAGAACCAACTCCTGAAAGTTGTCCTGGTTCTCAGCACCTGTGCCATGGCATGCATGTGCTCACACATACAAAAACAATAAATTTTTCAAATTTTTAAAATTTGTTTACTTCACACACAAATATTTTCTCTAAGTTTTCTTTTGTGGCTCAAGAGTTGACTTGGTGGTTAAGAGTGCTTGCTGCTTCCCCCTGGCAATGGGCAAAGAGACACCTCTTTGGTGGTGTTCTTAAAAATTAAACTTTAAAAAAAAAAAAAAAAAAGTGCTTGCTGCTTTCCCAGAGGACCCAAGTTCAGTCCCAGGCATCCATATTCAGAAGCTCAAGATGGCCTGCAAATCCAGCTCCAGGAGATCCATCATCCTCTTCTGGCCTCAGGCACCCTCATGCACGACAAACGTTCATGACACACACGAGTAAATAAAAAATCTTGGGGCTGGAGAGATGGCCTAGCGGTTAAGAGCGCCTACTGCTCTTGCAGAGGACCCGGGTTCGATCCCCAGCACCCACATGGCAGCTGAGAACCGTCTGAAACTCCAATTCCAGGAGAACTCAAGTTCCAGGGGAATCCAACACCCTCTTCTGACCTCCACGGCTTTGCACGACATGGGTGCACAAACCTACATGCAAACAGTACATTCATACACATTAAATAAATAAAATAATTTTAAAGGGGCTGGAGAGATGGCCTAGCGGTTAAGAGCGCCGACTGCTCTTGCAGAGGATCCGGGTTTGATCCCCGGCACCCACATGACGGCCGAGAACCATCTGTAACTCCAATTCCAGAACTCCAGTTCCAGGAGAATCTGACACCCTCTTCTGACCTCCGCGGCATTGCACGACACGGGTGCACAGACCTGCATGCAGACAGTACATTCATACACATAATAAAATAAAATAAATAAATAAAAAATCTTAAGGGGGCTGGAGAGATGGCCTAGTGGTTAAGAGCACCGACCACTCTTGCAGAGGACCCGGGTTCGATCCCCAGCACCCACATGGCGGCTGAGAACCGTCTGAAACTCCAATTCCAGGAGAACTCCAGTTCCAGGGGAATCCGAGACCCTCTTCTGACCTCCGCGGCATTGCACGACACGGGTGCGCAGACTTGCATGCAGACAGTACATTCATACACATACAGAAATAAAATTAATAAAAAAAAAAATTTAGGGCTAGAGAGATGGCCTAGCGGTTAAGAGCGCCGACCGCTCTTACAGAGGACCCGGGTTCGATCCCCAGCATCCACATGGCGGCCGAGAACCGTCTGAAACTCCAATTCCAGGAGAACTCAAGTTCCAGGGGAATCCGACGCCCGCTTCTGACCTCCGCGGCATTGCGCGACACGGGTGCACAGACTTGCATGCAGACAGTACATTCATACACATACAGAAATAAATAAAATTAATTTTAAAAAAATTTAAAAAATCTTAAAAGCTTGCCTTTTAGCCTGCAGCACTAATAATAATTCAACCTAGGTTCTCTTGCAAAGCAATTGAAGAAGCTCATGAAAAATTTTTTTGCAAAGAAAGTCAAAAAGCCATATGGACTTTAGCAAATCTCAAACCATTAGGACCTGTCAGATTTAAAGCTTGACTAACTTTCAAGTCATTATGGGATCTGGCTTTGTGGGCAACACAACCCTGAACTGGACAAATCTTGACTGTTAGTTCCTGTTCTGTTTCTTCTACCATGTTTACCTCAGCAACTTCCTTAAACTACATCAAGCATTAGGTTCTTAATTTGGTATAAGAAACTAGCACATCCAATGTTTTGTAATACAGCGATATTATAAAAGGTTTATAACTGAAGTAATAATGTTAATATTAACTAACTTTCAGAACCACTTGCCAAACACTTTAACTCATAGAAATCTTCATATGACCAGTAAGAAAACAAGGACATTAAAGTTCCAGTGGATAAGATAAGTAACAGAACTTCGGGAGCACCCAAGCTCAATCATAGAAGCCAGGGTGTAAACTGAGATAACCCTCACAGAAGAGTTCTCTGCTCACATTCCGCACAAATCTTAAAAGAATCTGGTAGCCTTACAGAAGTACCCTCTAAGGAAGAGAGGCTGAATATCATGAAACAATTTGTCATTTAATTGTGCAGCTTGAGGGCTGGGCTGTAACTCTGTGGCAGAACAATTACCTAGCATGCACAAGACCCTGGATTTGATCCCCACCACTAAATAATCAACTGCTAGAGGTAATTCACTAGATTAATGGTAGTTCACCAGATGAACTCCTGCCCTGAATGTGGACTCTCCTAAGATAACAAACTCAGCTTGCTGATTGCCTCACACCGCCTTCTGGTCTCCTACTCGGTGTCCCGGGTGCTTCACATACCCACAGAGGCTTCACATACCCACAGAGGCTTCGCATACCCACAGAGGCTTCACATACCCACAGAGGCTTCACAGTGAATGCTGGAAGGAGTGTTGCTCAATCTAATTATGCATGGCTGCATGGCATTTTGTTATTCACATGGCCAGCATGAGTCTGGTTGTGAAAGAGACGAGCTTTGCCTCCACAAAACTAAAAGACACTGAAGGGGCTTATAATCTTATAATCTTATAATCTTAGCTGCCCGGAGTGACCTACCCTGTACGATTCCTAAATTCTGCTCTTTAATTTTCTCAAATAAGTGCCAGGTAGAGTATAAACCGTGACTGCTAGAGTCAGAGGAAAGCCACTGAGGATTAAAGTAGTCATGGAGGGACTTCTACAAGTAAAATCCATTCCAACGCTTCTGTTCTGCTTTTGCCCTCTTCCTTATATGCAATAGGAATTGTAAAAATAAGGTGTCTAATGATGGAGCCTCTCATCTTACTCCCCAGGCCTGACTACTACAGTCTTGTAGGCCTTTATGCATAAACATAATAATCTTTTTTTTTTTTTTTTGGTATTTTTTGAGACAGGGTCTCCCTTTTTTTAAATCCCAGCTGGCCTGGAGCTGACTCTGTAGACCAGGCTGGCCTTGAACTCACAGAGATCTACCTGCCTCTGCCTCCCAAATGCTAGGATTAAAGGCATGTGCCACCACGCCCAGCTAAACATAATAATCTTTTAAATGAGATTATTAGGTAGAATAACCACAGCTAACCACTCAAATATAGCTCAAATACAGTCAAGGTTTCTTTTGTTTTGTTTTATTTACCATCTAGAATGAGTAGGAACAGGCTTTCCCCTGTGTGGTGACTCAGGGACCTAGCTTGTGCTCTGCCGTACTAGGGCCTTGCCTTCTATATGTCTAAAGGCAGCGGGAAGGGATAAAAAGCATTGAGAAGACCCTTTCAGATCAACAAGATGCACCACAAACCTATAGCAGACATTAGTAGCAGAAAGGGCCCAGTTCACAACTCCCGACTGCACGTGGCACAGCTAGTGCTTCAAAAGTTGAACAAATTGGGCTATTAAGTTTGTCTCATTCACCATGTTTGCATGACCTCTTGACATCTGATTGCCACTTCTTCAAACACCTTACATAGGCCGAGTATGTGGTGTATACCTTTAATTCACTTAGAAGACAAAGGCAGGTGGATCTCTGTGAGTTCCAGGCCAGCCAAGGATACACAGTGAGACCCTGATTTAAAAGAAAAAATAAAACAGAAGTGTGTTTGAGCCTAGCTATAATAATTTAAAACTATAATTCCTTTTATATAAACATACTACACTGGGGATAAGAATTCCTGCCCTCAGTCACCAGACTTCCCAGAAGAGTAAGGATCTCTGTCCAAGTTCAGCTTCTAGACCTGCACTTGCACACATTGTTAAGTGTGATAACAAGGATTAACGAGGTAACAGGAGGACATACCATACCAGGGATTACACAGATTACAACCTGATGAAACATTTTTGTGGGTGTTCTTTCTACACCTTCGCTTTTTCTTTTCTTTGAAATTAGTGTTGTAACCTACGACTTCCCAATAGGCTTTCTCCTCTTGCTATTTTGTGGTTGCCTCTATGGGAGGAAGGAGCCAGGAAGATTCTTTCTCTTCACAAAAAAATTAGCAACAGTAAAGGGTTTCTGAATGCTCAGTAAGAAAAATTAATTCAAAATCAAGCACACAATTAATTCAAGGCATCACAGGCAGTAAAGTTTTCCACTCTTACAGAACATAGTGATTTAATTACAGAAAACAAAAACTTCTAAGATTTTCATTCCATCATTCCTAAGCATGTTAAGAATCAAATTAATGCATCTTTAAATACAGTAATGTTTTACACCTGAAATAGTGGCTCATGCCTATAATCCCAAGAATCAGGAAGCTGTAACAGGAGGATCACTGCCATTCAAGGCTAGCCTGGGTTACATACCAAGAGCCTATATCACTCCTCAACCATCTCCCCCCACAAAATTAAATCAAACAAAATAAAAATTGCTTGTTTGAGTTGCTGACTTGAGTTTCATTAAAAAAAAAAAATCACTGTACTGGGCATGGTCGTGTACACCTTTAATCCCAGCAGAGACAAACGGATCTCTGTGAGTTCAAGGCTAGCCTGGTTCCATGCAAGCTGGGGCTACAGGGAGATTCTGTCTAAAACAAAAACAAAACAACAAATCATTGCATGAGGGGGCTGAAGAAATAGATCAGTAGTTAAAAGCACTTGCCCTTGTGTTGGCGCACTTGCTTGTGTGGTGGCTCACGCCTTTAAACCCAACAGTTGGGGGGCAGAGACAGGGGATTTCTGTGAATTCAAGGCCAGCCTGGTCTACATAGCAAGTTCCAAGCCAGCTGAGGCTACAGGAAGACCCTGTCTCAAAAAAAAAAAAAAAAAAAGAGCACTTGCTGCTCAGAGCAGAGGACCCAGGTTTGGTTCCCAGCACCCATATCAAGCAGCTAACAACTACCTGTAACTCCAGTTCCAGGGGATCCAGCACTGTGTTCTGGCCTCCACAGACACCTGCATTCATGTGGTGCACATACAGACATGCAGGCACACATATACACATAAATAAAAATAAATGTACAGAGCTGGTAGAACCTAGGACACCAAGAACTGGGGTCACTACAATGGGGCCCGGATGGGGATGCATCACCTCGGGGTGGAAGCTGGAGCCATCACCAAGAAGAAGCTTGCCGAGGCCAAGTATAAGTAGCAAGGGACTGTACTGGCCGAGGACTAGCTGGGCTGGATGTCAAAGCAGTTGGACATGTTCAAGACCAACCTAGAGGAATTTCCCAGCAAGCACAAGCAGGACAATTAAAGAATCCCTAGTTCCGAGTACAGTTTGAGGACCTGTATTACCATTGGGGTGGATCCTCTGGGCTCTAGAGAAGGGTTTTGGTCTGAGATGCTGGGCACTAGGGACTTCTATTATGAGCCGGGTTTCCAAATTATTGAAGTGTGCCTGGCCCTGAAACATGGGAATGGAGGTCTGATAACTCTGGAGGAACTACATCAACAGGTGCTGAAAGGAAGGGGCAAGTTCACTCAGGATGTCAGCCAGTAGGTCCTCCCTTCAACCTTACTCATATGGGGGCGCGGGTGGCAGGGTTTCTATGTAGTCCAGGTTGGTCTGGAACCTCACTATGGAGCCCAAGCTTGCCTTGAACTCCTGACCCTCCCACCCCCCTCCACCTCTGGAGTGCCGGCATTATGGGGACATAATATTTGGCTAGAAAGAATGCTTTAAAAATCAGGCTGGAGAGATGGCTCAGTGGTTAAGAGCACTGGCTGCTCTTGTAGAGAAGCCAGGTTTGGGTCTTCGTACCAAATGGCAGCTCAAAACTGCAAGTAATTCTAATTACAGGAGATCTGACACCCTCTTCTGGCCTCTGAGAGTATTGCACAACACAGGTGCATTTACGATGTACAGGCAAAACACATGTACACAGAAAATAAAAATAAATGTATAAAAATGTTAAAACATTGCATGAAGCCAAATATGGTGTTACACACCTTCAATTGAGAGGCAGAAGCAGGCAGATTTCTGTGAGTTCCAGACCAGCCATGGCTACATAGTGAGATCCTGTCTTAGGAAAAAAAAATTTTGCATGAATTTGGAGAATTTCCAACAATTGCTTAAATGCCCCTAAACATAATTCTGCCATTTTTGTATCACATATTTATGTTACGCAACATTCTCGTATTTATGATTTATAAAATGAAAATACCAATCAACTCTGAAAAACGTTGACAGTTTTGTCCTTCAAAACCAAACGTTCAGCCAAGATTCAACTCTGTTTTGTGTTTGAGACAGGATCTACACTTGTAGCCCAGTTGGCCTCAAACTCAGTATGCTTCTTCACTACGCACCTCCACTGTCTGCACAACTGTCTGCAGCTTCCTCACCTTAGCCTCTCAAGTGCTAGGATCACAGGCCTAAGCCACCAGACCTGGATGAAGATTTAATTCTTTCCATAGATATAAAAAAAATACATCTTGGGCTGGGGAGATGGCTCAGCAGCTAAGAACACTTGCTGTTCTTCCAGGGGATCTGGGTTCGATTCCCAGTACCTAAATGGCAGCTAACAACTGTGCATAACTCCAGTTCCAGGGGATCTGATGCCATCTTCTGACCTTCCTGGGCACTGCATGACATGGGTATCTTACATACACACAGGCAAAACACTCATACACATAAAATAAAAATAAATATTAAAAAATCCATTTCAGGGGCTGGAGAGATGGCTCAGCAGTTAAGAGCACTGACTGCTCTTGCAGAGGACCCAAGTTCAATTCCTAACACCCACATGACGGCTAACAACCACTTCCATGAGTATTGCATGACACAGGTCCACTTACATACATGAAGGCAATACACTCATACACATAAAACAAAAATAGGGGCTGGAGAGATGGCTCAGTGGTTAAGAACACCGACTGCTCTTACAGAGGACCTGGGTTTGATTCCCAGCACCCACATGGCAGTTCCAGGGGAATCCGATGCCTTGTTCTGACCCTAGACACAGGTGCACCAACAGACAGCACACTCATACACAGCCACTATGGAAAGCAGTGTGGAGAACCCTTAGAAGACTCAAAATGAGCCTCTCATTTGACCCAGTCCTACCACTCCTGGGTATATACCCACAAGACACAACTTACTGCAAAGATACATGCACAGCTATGTTTATTGCAGCTCTGTTCACAATAGCAAAAAGCTGGAACCAGCCCAGGTGCCCTTCAACTGGCGAGTGGATAGAGAAAATGTGGTACATGTATACAATGGAGTTCTATGCAGCAGTAAAGAGGGACAACATCATGAACTTTGCAGGTAAATGGATGGAGCTGGAAGACATTATGTTAAGTGAAGTAACACAATCCCAGAAAAACAAACGACAAATGGTGTCCCTCATATGTGGATGCTAGTACCAAAAACCCAGATATAAATATTTCTCATGGAGAGGGATGCATAGTAAAAGAACAACAACAGAAAGACTGCATCAGAAAATGGACTGAAATGGTGAATTGGGAAGGGGGGATGGGTGGGAGAGGGACATGGGTGTATATTCGATTAAGGCATATTTAATTGACATGAGTTCAACAAGTACCCAGTTTCGCCTAGACACTGTCTACAGGATACATGGTGTTTTAAGACTTAGTAAAAGTAAATATGTGTATATTAAAAAATAATAATAAATAAAAAATTTAAAAAAATAAAATTTTTGAAAATTAAAAAATTATCAGAAACTGATATGTCTACCTGAGATTACATAAAAATTTCTCAGGTGAAAAATAGTCACAAGTGGAAAAAGTTTAAGAAGCCCTGATAGAGATTGCAGGTACGGCTGTGGGCCACTCGGCCAAAATCTGTTCTCATCCAGAGAGATTTTCATGGAGAACATGAACCCATATAATAGCCTAAACTCATCAGCTTTCCTAGAAACTGGATGTGGCCATGTGACTAGCACCGGCCAATAGGTAAGTAGAATTGTCCTGCCAGCACTTCTTAGAAGAGGCAAAGTTCTCCCTCTCTGCCTTTCTTTGTTCATTCTTCTATTCTGCCCCCAGAAACGAGGGTACAGCTATTAAGCAGAAGCCTTGCCAGCATCACATGTTAAAGACTGTAAGTCTGAAAGGAAGAGCCACCCAACCAGTTCTGGACTTATCTCCAGAGTGTTTACTTGAAAGTGAAATGAATCTTTTTTTAAGCTGACATTTCAAGTGCTTATTAAGTGCAATCTTATCTCTCCAGTACAGGGATTGGATGAGTACTTAGATGAGGGTGGGGGGGAAAACTGGATCTTTGTTGCTAAAACTAATTTGAGAATTGACACGGAGAAAGTTAAGAGAGTTTATATTTGAGTTGGCAAAAGAAAGGCTTGAGATTATAGGTAAGGAGCCCTCATAAGCAGGAACACACTAGGATCTTCAAAAAAAAATGCTTTTTGGGGGGCTGGAGAGATGGCCTAGCAGTTAAGAGCGCCGACCACTCTTACAGAGGACCCGGGTTCGATCCTCAGCACCCACATGGCGGCCGAGAACCGCCTGAAACTCCAATTCCAGGAGAACTCCAGTTCCAAGGGAATCCGACACCATCTTCTGACCTCCGCGGTGTCGTGCAATGCCACACTTGCATGCAGACAGTACATTCATACACATACAGAAATAAATAAAATTAATTTAAAAAAGGCTTTTTTGAAGTCCTTATGTCTATTTTGTTTTTTCAAAGCCAATTTTTTAATGAAGCTCTGTGCATTTCATACAAAATTTCAAATCAAATCTAGGTCTGTGCCCCCATCCCTGCCACCCCAACCCACCAGAGTTCATGCATTCTGCCAAACATGTTTTTCATCTTTTTCTGTGTCTATTTTGTTTTTAATTTCTGACACAGGATCTCATTATGTAGCTGATCTTCCTGCCTCGGTCCCCTGAGTTCTTGGATTACCAGTATGTGCTACTATGCCCTGTTAGGCTGTACATTTATTCATTTATTTATATTAGTTAATTATGGAGGGAGGGTCTTGTGTGCCATGACAGATATGTTGGTCACAGAATACTTGCCACCAAGCTTGACCATCTGCATTTCTTCCCTGGGACCCAATGGTAGAAGGAAAGAATCATTTCCCACAAGTTGTCCTCTGACCTCCACAAGAGTGCTGTAGGACACACACACACACACACACACACACACACACACACACACACACACACTCTCTCTCTCTAAATAAATAAATAAATAAATAAATAAATAAATAAATAAATAATTGTTAAAAAGAGATATATCACACTGCGTGTGGTGCACATTCCTTTAATCCTAGCACTTGAGAGGCAGAGGCAGGTGGATCTTTGTGAGTTCAAGGGCAGCCTGGTCTACAGAGTGAGTTCCAGGACAGCTGGGGCTACAGGGAGATCCTGGAGAGAGAGAGAGAGAGAGAGAGAGAGAGAGAGAGAGAGAGAGAGAGAGATCACTTAATAATTTAACATTCAAGATAGGACTAAGGGTGGAGAAGCCTCAAACATGGCATTTCTCTACTCAGTCCTCAGCTACTATTTCCCTAAAGCAGGCAGCCCATCCCCAAATACAGTCCAACATTTGGCCTCATCCTAGGTTCTTGGTATAGTTTTGAATGTGTCCCTTTCAAAAACTATGTGATGAAAACTTAATCCTTAATGCTGGGATCTAAAGAGAAGCGTGCACATAGATCATAAGGGTTCCTTATAAATGGACTATGATGGGGCTGGAGAGATGGCCTAGCAGTTAAGAGTGCTGACTGCTCTTGCAGAGGACCCGGGTTCGATCCCCAGCACCCACAAGGTGGCTGAGAACCGTCTTTGACTCCAGGGGAATCTGATGCCCTCTTCTGACCTCCGCAGTTGCATGACATGGGTGCACAGACCTACATGCAGACAGTACATTCATACACATAAAAAAAAAAAAAAGGACTATGACAGCTATGAAAGGGCATCAGGATGGGGCTGGAGAGATGACCTAGCGGTTAGGAGCGCCGATGCTCTTGCAGAGGACCCGGGTTCGATCCCCAGCACCCACATGGCGGCCGAGAGCCGTCTGAAACTCCACAACTGCACAGGAAGGAACTCAGATCGAAGGGGAAACCGACCCCCTCGTATGCCTCGCAGGCATTGAGAACGGGAACACGGGTGCATAAGACTGACAATGCAGACAGTACATTGAATACACATACAGAAATTAAATAAAATTAAAAAAAATTTTTTTTAAAAGAAAGGGCATCAGGCTATAAACGACTCTTGTTCTCTCTTGCCATGTGATGCCTTCTGCCATGTTAAGATTCAATAAGTTGAGCCTCACCATGTATCGTCATTGAAACATCTGGGACATTCCCCAACTCCAGAGAACCCTAGCGCCTGTCTTTAAAAAAATTTCAATCTCAAGGTAATTCTGTTAAAATACACAAAAAACTGGACCTAAACACAATCACCAAAGGAAATAGAAAACTAATTTACTGGACTTATTGATCTCCAGAGAATATAATGAAATGACTATTGGCAAAACGGAACCAAAACCTTTAGTAATTATTTCTAGAAAAAAATTTTCTTCTTCTATAGTGATAGTGGTTTTTGTTGGTTTTTTTTTTTTCTTTTTTATGAGTGTTTTTAGAAGACAAGGGAGCATTCTCCATAGAACGGTAAGAATAAAAGCTCCATCTAATCATGTTCCGAGATAAGACATTGCTCTGTAAGACCAGGCTGGCCTTGCACTCAACAGAGATCCACCTGCCTCTGTCTCCTGGATTGTGAATTCACCGTACACAGTGTAATGTAAATCACCCCTGTACATGCAAGGAAGTGATGGAGATAAGTGAAGAGCGATTGTTGGATCCCCCGGAAACTGGAGTTCCAGGGACAGTTGTTAGTGGCATGTGGGTATGGGAACTGAACTCAGATCCTATCTGCAATGAGCAGCCAGTACTCTTAACCATGAACCATCTCTCCACCCCAAAACATTTACTAATCTTAAACAAGCTCACTTTAGCTTAGCTTCCAATCACATATTCAGACCCTAGACTAAGCTTTGCTTGGTTAGTTGTTTTGACTGTCATTCTGCTTTTGTTTTCTTCTTACTACAAAGGCAGATATATATATATATATATATATATATATATCCATTTTCTTTATAAATCATCCAGTATAAAATTTCTGTTGGGGCTGGAGAGATGGCCTAGCGGTTAAGAACACCGACCACTCTCGCAGAGGACCTGGGTTCGATCCCCAGCACCCACATGGCGGCTAAGAACTGTCTGTAACTCCAATTCCAGGAGAACTCCAGTTCCAGGGGAGTCCGAGACCCTCTTCTGACCTCCGCGGCATTGCATGACATGGGTGCACAAACCTACATGCAGACAGTACATTCATACACATACAAAAATAAAAAATATATATTTAAAAAATAAATAAAATTTCTGTTATTATATTTATTTATATTTGTGGGCCACTGGAACCTTATTAGAAATATGATTTGCAAATATTTTCTCCCATTCTGGGCTGTTTTTTCATTTTCTTTCTTTCTTTTTTTTTTGTCTTTTTGAGACAGGGTCTCCCTATAGCCCCAGCTGGCCTGGAACTCACTCTGTAGACCAGGCTGGCCTTGAACTCACAGAGATGCACCTGCCTCAGTGCTATGATTAAAGGCATACACCACCACACCCAGTCCATTTTCTTCTTTTTTAAAACAATTTTTAATTTTTTTCTATGTGTGAATGTTTTGCCTGTGTGTATGTAAGGGCACCTGTGTTGTGCAAAGCCCACCAAGGCCAGAAGAGGGCATTGGATGCCCTGGAACTACAGTTAGGTGCCATTTGGGTGCTAAGAATAGAATCCAGGTCCTCTGGAAGAACATCCACTGCTCTTAACCACTGAGCCATCTCTCTAGCCCCCATTAATTTTCTTTTCATTTTTCTTTTCTCTTTTCTTTTCTTGGTTGTTCTTTTTTGGTTTTGGTTTTTTGAGACAAGGTCTTTCTGCAGCCCCAATCAGCCTGGCATTCAGTATGCAGACTAGGCTGGCAACCCTGCATTCAGCCTTTTCACTTTCTTAATACTACCTTGTAAAACACAATAGTTTCCATTTTGATGAGGTTCAGTTGATCTATTTTTATTTTTGTCACATGATTGGAGAGATAACTAAGAAACTACAGTTTAACTCAAAATCACAAAGATTTACAGTTTCTTCTCTAGTTTGCTAACTGTAGCATTACATTGACAGCTTTGGTACACTGGAATTAACAGCATGAGCCACCACACCCGACTTTATTATTTTTATTTTATGTGTATGACTGTATTGCCTGCATGTATTTGAGTGCAGCATTGTTGAAGTCAGAAGAGAGCATCAGATTCCTCTGGAACTGGAGTCAAGGACAGTTGTTAGCCACCATGTGGGTGCTGGGAATCAAACCCGGGTCCTCTGCAAGAGCAGTCAGTGCTCTTAACCACTGAGGCATCTCTCCAAGCCCCTCACTAGTGTATTTCTAGCACCTAAAACTTAGCAGTACTCAAATACAAATATGCAAATACAATATGACATATGTCTGTATACACAGAGCAGTAAATAAATGCAGTTATTATAGGGGTTGTTTTTTTAGTGCTTGCTTAAAAACTGCTAAGAAAAATAAATCTAAGCTGAGCAGAGTGGCACATGCCTATAATTGCACAACTCAAGAGGCTAAGCCAGGAGGATTTTGAGTTTGAGGCCAGCTTTGGTCCTGATGAAAGTCTGTTCAAAGAAATAGGGAACGGGAAGAAAGGAGGGAGAAATAACTGAAGATGCTGAAAATGTTTCAAACCAGAATGGAGGCATACTTTATATTAATTCACCTGTTGAGGTCATTGTGTTGTGACAAATACATAGTCCTATAACTACTACCACACTAAAAACAGAATAAAAAAAAAAAGTTAAGTCATGATAGGTCCATTTTCTGAGAACTTGAATTCTGTAAGCAAATCAAGATATTAGGCTGTCATTTTCAGAAGTCATATTAAAGAATATGGTAGTTGGGCTGGAGAGATAGCCTAGTGGTTAGGAGCACTGACTGCTCTTGCAGATGACCCAGGTTCAATCCCCAGCACCCACATGTCAGCTGAGAACCGTCTTTAACTCCAGTTCCAGGGGAATCCGACACCCTCTTCTGACCTCTGAGGCATTGCACGACACGGGTGCACAAACCTACATGCAGACGGTACATTCATACACATATAAAAATAAATAAAATTAAAAAAAATAAAATAAAGAATATGGTAGTTTAAAAAAAAAATCAAACCACCACCAGAACAGGAAGTTGCTGAAATGTAAAAGAATAAAGATACAGCCAGGCATGGTGGTGCATGCTTTTATTTTTTTATTTTTATTTTTTTGGTCTTTTTGAGACAGGGTCTCCCTGTAGCCCCAGCTGTCCTGGAACTTGCTCTGTAGACCAGGCTGGCCTTGAACTCACAAAGATCCACCTGCCTCTGCCTTCCGAGTGCTAGGATTAAAGGCGTGCGCTACCACGCCCGGATAGATTCATTTGTGAGTTCAAGGCCAGCCTGGTCTACAGAGTGAGTTCCAGGACAGCTGGGACTACAGGGAGACCCTGTCTCGGAAAAGACCAAAACAACAACAACAACAACAACAACAACAAAAAAACAGTGATTACTAAAGATTGTTTTCTTCAGTGTAGAGTGATTCTTCTTCCAAAAAGGCAGGCTGTGCCCAGCATGGTGGTGAATACCTTTAATCCCAGTATTCCAGAGGTAGAGAGGGAAGCGAATCTCTGTGAATTCGAGGCCAGTCTGGTCTTCATAGCTAGTTCCAGGCCAGTTGGGGCTCAGGGAGACCTTGTCTCAGAAACACATAAAACAGAAGGCCGACTGCATAAAACCTATTTTGAGGGCTGGTATCTTCACTAATAAGCAGGAATAAAGCACTAGGTATCTGATGAGTCTGGAACATAGCTTATTAGCACAGTCCTTTCCTTGTATGTGTGAATCTTGAATTCAATACCCACCAGTCCAAAAATAAAATAAATAACCAAATCTGAGCAATTAACCTTTTACCATTCACAATAAACTTGGAGAGTTACTAAGATGACTAAGAAAGGGACCTTAAGGAAGAAACTACTGTCTTTGAACAGGGAAAAGAATTCAGGGTATTCAAGTCACCATGTCCACACGGAAGGAACACATAACTTTAGGTGACTTGTGAGTTCATTATTCATGACTTNCAAAAAAGCCAGGCGTGGTGGCGCATGCCTTTAATCCTAGCACTTGGGAGGCAGAGGCAGGTGGATCTTTGTGAGTTCAAGGCCAGCCTGGTCTACAGAGTGAGTTCCAGGACAGCTGGGGCTACAGGGAGACCCTGTCTTGAAAAGACCAAAAAAATTTTTTAAAAATAAAAGTAATACCCCCCCAACATCCAAAATCCTCAAATGCTCAACTTGGCTTGATGATACAGTATGGAGGGAAGGAGACACATGAGGGGGAGATTTAGGAGGAAAGGGCTGCTGCTGACAACCACTGCTTATTTAACAAGCATTTACTAAGCAACTACTGTATGCCATGTTCTCTGCTGGTGTAAAGGATCAGATTTGAATGGACATTAGCTCTTGCCTCCAGAAAGGTATACAGTTCCATTCTCATCTGGTCTGTTTTTTTTTTTTTTTTGTCTTTTTGAGACAGGGTCTCCTTTTAGTACCAGTTGGCCTGAAGCTCCCTATGTAAACCAGGCTGGCCTTGAACTCACAGAGACCCACTTGCCTCTGCCTCCCAAGTTCTGGGATTAAAGGTGTTCACCACCATGCCTGGCAAAAATCCTTGATTTTTTTTTTGGTCTTTTCAAGACAGGTCTCCCTGTAGCCTCAGCTGTCCTGGAACTCACTCTGTAGACCAGGCTGACCTTGAACTCACAAAGATCAGCCTGCCTCTGCCTCCCAAGTGCTAGGATTAAAGGCGTGCGCCGCCACGCCCGGCTTAAATATTATCTTAATTATAACACCAAAACTTGCAAACCTGATTACCTGGAGTGCCTATAAAAAATGTATATTATCTGGGTCCTGCCTCAGACCCAATGAGTCTGAACTCTTTCATGGAGAAGCTTGGGAACTTGTACTTCTAACAAGTCATCCAAGTGACTTCACAACTTGGGAGTTTCTGAAAACACATCTATGCCCTGCTTACAGTAATAGAAACCCATTAACCCTAAAAAGAAAATTATCTGGAGAGACTGAGGACTCAGAAGCATCTCAAGTCTTAGGAAAGCTAGACTGTTAAGGGGAAAGGTTAACTGTGCAAGTCTAGTATCTTGGCTCCCGTCTCACCGGTAACTTGTTCCAGGCTCTGTGTTGTTCTTTTTCCTTGTCTTATACACTCCGTTGCACAAATATTTCCCCTAAAGACTCTCCAAAAGATATCAGATGTGCCATGCGTCTTCCAAGTACATGGCTCATATCACAGGCCCTGAATATAAGAAATAAGACTCCAAACTGGCTTGTTACCAGTCCCACACAAACATTTGAAATCCAGACACTTACCCAAAACGGAGAGCCTCTTCAGCAAGCCAGCTTCTCTAATGGCAGCTGGACCATATTCCACTCCTTTCTTTTTCTGTGAATCAAACAAATTCCCAGGTGTGAGGGCTGATGGGGACAGGGGCAGAAACACTTGCACGCAGAAATCTGTGACATTAAACGTAGTTCCTAACAGATTCCTCTGAAAGCCTGCCACAGCGTCCAAACTTCAATCCTTGCACCGAAGGAAGAGGAAACAGTTCCATTATTGAGTGAAAATCAACCTTCTGAGCCTCTGGTAGTGAGCCAGCATCCCAGACCGGGAAAGAACTGGCGAGGCTAGGTTCTGGTTGCTGACCCAGAGGCGGGCAGGGTCAGAGAGCAGGCTTCCCCTCAGTGAGCGAGCTCTCCCCAACTGCAGGCTGCTTTCACGAAGACAGAACAAAGCCCCGCGCAGCTGGAGTGGCCAGCATCAACTGCTTTCCAGGTTAATGCTCTTTGTTTCCAGGTTAATGCTCTTCGTGGGACAATGGGTCCTGAAGCTTTCATCTCCCAGGGCTGTTTTTAACCTCTTCAATTTCCCAACGAACATTTTGGCCAGGTTCGCCCGCTCCAGCCTCTCCACGGAAGCCTCTCCCTTCTTCCCCCCCTCCATCACTGCAAGCTGGAGCTCCGGATGCCTCCCCCTTCCTGGGGACTCAGTGCAAGTCCGCCCTGTCGCTGCCCACTGCCTTCACCCACCCTCACAGGGAGCTCTCCACTCGTCCCTCATCTCCATCCCTGCTGGGGAGAGTCCCGCGGGCTCTCCCGGTGCCCACCTCCGGGGCCGCCGCTCTCCTGCTCCCCGGCTCTCCTCCCCGCCTAGTGCGCGGCTCTCTCGGGATTCCCTGCCCCTCCTGGCCGGGTCCCAGCTCTTACCTGTCCCTGAGAGAAAGGGGCTCCAACCACAGCCACAGAGTGGACGGACTTCTTCAGGACGTAATGCACTTGCGCCCGGCGCAGACACGAGAGGCTGCTCCGCAAGAACATGATTGGCAGCGCAGGGATCACCATGGGGAGAAGCGGCTCCGAGCGATTCCCCGCCTCGAGTGAGCGCCTCCGCCCGAAGCCGCGAGACCCGCGGGCGCAAGCCGCCCCGCCCCGTGACGTCACCGCCTCCCGGCTGGTCCCGACCACGCAGCGCGCCCCCGGCCAGCCCCCGACACACCTCCTGGCCGGACCCGGGACTCGCCCGGTGACGTCACCCAACCAGGCCTGACCACCCCCACCCGGGATGCGCCCCCCCATGCAGAAGCCTGCGGGGCAGTGTCCACCGCCCGTCGATGAAAGCCCGGGTAGGACGGGCAGGTGTTCCCTTTCCCGGGAAGAGGCGGCCCCAGCCTAGTAGGAGCTCAGTGGAACATCAACCCGACACATGGGCTCTCTGGTTTCTTCACACTCCTGTACCCGCGGCGGGTGCTATCTCCACTGAAGGTTTGGCGAGTTCCGGCCTGTCCAGACTCCACGTCATTAGCCACCTCAGACTAAGCCAGCATCCATCTGGTTATGTCAACGCTCAAAACCCTAGAAACGATTCTAGGCTCCAAGGTCAGATATAACTTAGTCTCCTCTGGTCCTGGCTTCTGAATAAAGATTCACGGGGTGCCCTCCAACTCCACCTCCATCTTGGTGAGGAAAATCCTATGCGCTCTCCTGGTGTCCCACTGTCTCTTGCCCTCTTCTTCTACTTCGGGTATTCCAGATTGGGAAGTTAGAATTTACCAAGCAGTTACTTTCTGTAGTAATATTTTCAATGCTTTACTTGAAAAACGAGGGCACAGCCGGGCGTGGTGGCGCACGCCTTTAATCCTAGCACTTGGGAGGCAGAGGCAGGCGGATCTTTGTGAGTTCAAGGCCAACCTGGTCTACAGAAAAAAAAAAAAAGAAAAGAAAAACGAGGGCACTAGTTATTATATTCGTAATATTTCAAAACATTTGAGCCATTCTAGATTTGAAGGAAACCTGAAAATACCAAGTAACTTCTTACAGTTTTCATAATAAGTAATGTTTTCTGGGGCTGGAGAGATGGCTCCCTGGTTCAGAGAACATTCTGCTCTTGAAGAGGACTACAGTTCCATTCTCACCACTCATACCCAGCGGCTCACAATTGCCTGTAACTCCAGCTCCTGGTGAATTAGATACCCCTGGCCTCCATAGGCCCTTCATTCACGTGCATATACTCACCCACCCACACATACATACACATAATTAAAAGCAATAAAAATAGCCTGGCATGGTGGTGCATGCTTTTAATCTCAGCACTCAGGAGACAGAAGCAGGTGGATCTCTGGGTTCAAAGCCAGCCTGGTCTACATAGCAAGTTCCAGGCCAGCCAGGGCTACCCAGTGAGACCTTGTCTTAATAATAATAATAATAATAATAGTAATAATAATAACTTTTAATAAAATAATATAAAGGTTTATTTTTTGAGGCAGGGTCTCCCTTTTAGTACCAGCTGTCCTGGAACTTGCTCTGTAGACAAAGATGGCTTTGAATTCACAGAGATCCTCCTGCCTCTGCCTCCCAAGTGCTAGGATTAAAGGCACATGCCACCACACCCAGCTCATCCATGTTCTGGACTCTGACGCTGTGCCATGGAAGAATCAAAACCTGGTTCCTTCCAAAATTTATTTTTACAGAAACATCTGAAATTTACTCCACCTGATGCCAGTTTACATGCTTCTCTCTAAAATAGTTCAACATGGCAACACTGTAACTCCAGGGAACCGCGGTATAAAAGCAGTGTATTTTTAGGAGCTACCTAGCAGTCTTGTCTCCCCCTGCTGGTTTAATAAAGACTAGATGGAGCTCTTAGCAAAATCAGCCCAGTATTACTCCAGCACAGATCACAAGGCAGTGGTTCTCCAAGTCAGTTTCTTAAAACTTTTCCAGGATCTGGGCATAGGACCAAAAAAAAAAAAACAAAAACAAAAAACTTTTCCATTTGCAATCTCCTCCCACTTACCCAGAGAATTTTTTATATGATCTAGGCAGTAAGTAGACAAATCAAACATTTACAGATAACAAATAACTATTTTAAAACAAATCTTTGGGATACATATAATTTTATCATTTATTTAAAACAAAAGCAAAAATAAATAAAACAAAAGCAAATTTGCATAGTAATGAGATAGATGTGCTTGGTTAATTTTACATAAAGAATAAAATTTTGGCTGAATATCTGATACTTCAGGGTGTGGAGCATTTTCAGAATTGATGCTCTGATTTTATAATCATCAGTGCTGAGAACACCATTTCACATAAACATGTAGTACAAAATTGCATACGTAAGTTTAGGGCCATTTTAGCAATTTTTGGAAATTCTGTCCTAATTCTGATCCAAAATTCATTTAACAATTTTTTATGAAACTCAACCAACAATATTTAAAAATCAAACATTTTATTTATTTATTTATTTATTTATTTATTTATTTATTATTTATTTATTTGGTATTTTTGAGACAGTGTCTCCCTTTAGTCCTGGCTGGCCTGGAGCTCGCTATGTAGACCAGTCTGGCTTTGAACTCACAGAGATCAGCTTGCTTCTGCTTCCCCAGTGCTGGGATTAAAGGCGTGTGCCACCACACCCGGCCCTAAAATCAAACATTTTAATACAATACAATCCAAATGTTACAAAAGTTGCTGTAGTTTTCACGGACTGCCTTGGGAAAGCTTGGGAAAGAAGAACTCCCTTCTCAGAAAAGGAAGAGGGTACAGGAAAGAGAAACTTTGATCTGAGGTCCTCCCAGTGTCCTCAGCGGCTCCAAAGCAGTCAGCAGGCCAAGGTGCTCTTCTCTCTTCAGATTTTGTGTTCTGATTTCCAACAAGATTATCTCTTAAAGTTCAAATTATTCTGTATTACTTTTTTTTTTTTTTTTTTTT
>VZQC01001310.1:936768-954473 GCA_009823505.1 Rhizomys pruinosus
TTGGTCTTTTCAAGACAGAACAGACTTTAAGCAGGGCTTGGTGGCGCATGCCTTTAATCCTAGCTCTCGGGAGGCGGATCTCTGAGTTCAAGGCCAGCCTGGTCTACAGAGTGAGTTCCCGGACAGCTGGGACTACAGGGAGACCCTGCCTCAAAAAGACAAAAAAAAAAAAAAAAGATTGCCCTGGAACTGGATTTACAGATGGTTGTTAGTTGCCATGTGGGCACTGGGAATTGAACCTGAGTCCTTTGCAAGAGCAGCCAGTGCTCTTAACCAATAAGCTATCTCTCCAGCCCCTTTATTCATTTTTTTGCCCCGTGTGGTGGCACATACCTTTAATCCCAGCACTTGGGAGGCAGAGGCAGGTGGATCTCTGTGAGTTCAAGGCCAGCCTGGTCTACATAGAGAGCTCAAGACAAGCTGAAACTATTCATTTTTTTTTTGACTAATCAAGGGTAACAGAAAATGAGCAGGCATAAAAACTCTTTATATTAATCGAAATACCTCTAAAGAATGTATCAAAATCTTTTTATTAGAGTGTTGTTATAGAATATTAATATATGCAATTGATAAATGATATTTTAAAAAATTATTTATTATGAGACTGGAGAGATTGCTCAACAGTTAAAAGACCAGTTGCACTTGCAGAGGATCCAAGTTTGGTTCCCAGTACCCACTTGGCAGTTAGCAACTATTGATAACTCCAGTTCCTAGGAATCTGATGCCCTCTTCTGGCCTCCATAGCCATTGCACACATTAGAGTACTTACGTATGTGCAGGCAAAACATTCATACACACAAAATAAAAATAAGTAACCTCCCCAATTTTTTTTAAAAGGAAGTCAGGTTTATTTTAGGCATTGTGGCTGGCCTGCCTGTGTCAGGATTATGATGACCAACATTAGAATGTCCCCCAAATGGCAGTTTTTTACCCAAGCACACAAGGAAGTGAGTTTACAAGGAAGTAGGAGGAAGGAGATGGGGGATAGGGTGGAGGCGAGTCTGTGGCTGGTATCAGGAGGAGCATTTTGAAGTAAACTGAGGCTTGTGACTGCTGTCAGGGGAGGCATGCTTGGAGGATGTTACATCAACTTTCTTGGAACTTCTGCCTCAGTTGTTGGCTTCCTGGATCCTGACTTATGTGGGCTATGACCTTACACTCCACCCTTTTGTGTCATAGAAATGGGGGCCCACATTTTCAGTCTGGTTATTTCCTGCTGACAAGGAACTATGGGGGAAGGTTAATGACACAGGAGTGTGGGAGGTCTTTACACCTGGGTGTCACCATTGTCAGAAAGGATACCTTTGTATTCATCTGAAAGGAGAATAAGCAAAAACTGATTAAAACTGGCACAGGTGAGCTGTTGAATATGGTCTTGCAAGCACCAGATAAGGCAGCGAACTATTACCAGGATGAGGCCCAAGGTTATTTAGAGGTCCAATTAGGGGATACAGCCATGGGGTGATGCTGTCCAAGATCCCCCATTCTGAGGCTAAGGGGAAGACACTGACCAGGCTGCTAAGCAACGCTTCTAGCTAAGAAACTGGCTACTTTTTGGTCTTTTTACTGTTTCTTGGGGCTTTAAAAGAAATGTACTATTTATCTTTGGTTATACTTTCCTTTTAGGTGTTTAAGGCAACACAGTTATACACACAAAATAAAAATAAATAGTCTCTCAAATTTTTAAATTATCATTGTGTGTGTATGTGTGCTGAGTGTGGGCACAGGTACCATGGAGACCATATGGAGCTCAGAGAACAATTTTGCAGAGATGATTCTTTCCTTACACTTTTTTTTAAAACTTTTTTTGTGTGTGTGTCTTTTTGAGACAGGGTCTTACTGTAGCCCCAGCTGCCCTGGAACTCACTATGTAGACCAGGCTGGCCTTGAACTCACAGAGATCTGCCTGTCTCTGCTTCCCGAGTGTCTTCTTACATTTTTACATGGGCTTGGAGGATAGAACTCAGGTTGTCAGGCTTCTGTAGCAAGCACCTTTACCTGCTGAGCCATCTCTCAAGCCTCAAATATGTGAGATTTTTGAAACATTTATTTTTTTATCATTTTAAATTATGTCTGTGTATCTGTGTGTGCGTATATGCAAACCTGGCATGGTATTTTTATGTGTACATTTTTATTTATTCTGTGTGTGTGTGTGTGTGTGTGTGTGTGTGTTGTGTGTGATGCCATGGCTTAAGAGTGGACTCTGAGGACAACTTGCAGGAATCAGCTCTCTCTTTCTGCCATGTGGGTCCCAGGGATTGAACTCAAGTTCTTAAGCTGGGCAGCAGGTGCCTTTTCCCACCGAGACATCTTGATGGCCCCCCAAAGTATGACAATCTTATTAAGACTGTGATACATATAAAATGATGGGTGTGGTCAAAATTTTTATGTTTAATGTCTTTCTCATCACGAAATCATAGGAGATGCCAACCTTACAAACAGCAACATTCACGATCTGGTTAATTTTACTCTGTATGTAAAGGTGGGGGCTTGTGAGATGACTCAACCAGTAAAGGTGCTTGCTACAAAAGCCTCATTACCTGAGTCTGAGGCCTACAATCCACGTGAAGGAGGAAGGAGAGAACTGAGGAACTGGGAGCTGGCCATATGCTCCAACAGGCAGCTATAGGGCAAGAGCCACTGAGAGATAATATAGTTCCATCTCCCTGATTGGAGACAATGGCTTGGGGGCTCCTCCTCTCCAGAGCAGGGTACTGCTCTGGCCAACTAGTTCAAACCAGTTCAGATAAGACCTAGGCTGGACCTGGGCACCTCATCATCTGAAGCTATTAAATCTATCAGCCTTTTCTTTGTTTAAGCTGACCAATCCAAAATTAGGGGAGGCGAACTCACTAAAATCCTTAAACACATAGATATCCCCAGGGGGTTGGATTCTGGTTTCCTGGGTCCCCTCTCTACCTGTGGAGAGCTTTCATCTTTGTGAATATGTGTATGTATATGAATCTTCATCTCTAAGTAAATGTTTTTTGTTATTCTATGGTGGTTAGAGACTTTTTTCCTTCCTTTTAATTCTTTACCTGGCTGAGAAAATCATGATTGGTGGTAACTATCCTTGAACCCATACCGGTAACAGAGCCTCAACACATGCACTGTGGCCTGTGAACTGCCCCCACTACTACTAATAAATAAAATAAAGTTTAAAAAAAAATTATTTTCATTCTATATATATGAATGTATTGCCTGCATGTGTATAAGTGCACTTGTGTCATGCAATGTTCAAGGATGACAGAAGAAGGCATTGGATTCCCTGGAACTGGAGTTATGGACAGTTGTTAGCTGTCATATGGGTGCTGAGAATCAAACCCAGCTCCTTTGCAAGAGCAGTCAATGCTCTTAACTGCTGAGCCACCTCTCCAGCCCCAAATCAAGTTTATAAAAGGAACTATGCATCAAGTCTTTCCAAGGGGGCTGAAGATATGGCTTAGTGGTTAAGAGAACTTGTTGATCTTTCAGAGGACTGGGTTTAGTTCTCAACACCCACATGGTGGCTGGCAACCATCTGTTACTTCAGTTCCAGGGGAGGTGTGTATACAGTGCACATAAATTCATGAAGGTAAAACACACACACACACACACACACACACACACACACACACACACACACACACACACATTAAAAAATAAAAATAAGCCGGGCATGGTGATGTGTGCCTTTAATCCTAGTACTTGGGAGGCAGAGGCAGGCGGATCTCTGTGAGTTCAAGGCCAGCCTGGTCTATAAGAGTGAGCTCCAGACCAGCTGGGACTAAAAGGAGACCCTTTAGTCTCAAAAAAAAAATAAATAAAAATAAAAAATAAGCAAATCTTTAAATCTTACAAAAAAAAAGAGATCATTAATATCTTGCATTTAAAGTGTTTGGTTTTTTTTTTTTTTTGTCTTTTTGAGACAGGGTCTCCCTTTAGTCCCAGCTGGACTAGAGCTCCCTAAAGTTTTTTTTAAATAGCTAAAATATGTCTTTGTTAAATGCTCAGAAAATTCTAAACTGCTTTTTGCTAGACAAACTTAAACCTCATGTGCTGCAGCACACCTTTAACCCAGTACTCAGGAAGCAGAGGCAGGCAGATCTCTATGAGTTTGAGGTCAGCCACTTCTACACAGCAAGTTCCAGGACAGTCAGAGTTATCTAGTGAAACCCTGCCTCAAAAATAATAAATAAATAATCAAATAAATAATCAAATAAATAATCAAATAAATAATCAAATAAATTTAAAAGAGTAAACAAATTAGAGGACTAGCCTTTATGTACAACTTTTGTATGGTTTCTGGGCTTTGCCTCAATGGAAATATACATAAATCTTTTGACAATGTCTTTATATGAGTATTGATAGTGTCCCCAGGCTGCTGGGCACCTGTGGGAATGAGTGTTACAATATGGACACTGGTGGTTTCAATAAGTGTCCCTCATAGGCTTCAAGTATTTGAACATTTATTCATGGTGGTGTTTTAGGAGGTTTAAGTGGTATGGCCTTACAGGAGGACGCCCAGGGCGTGGACTTCTGAGAGCTCATAGCTTTGTCCCATCCACTTCCAGTAGCTAGCTCTCCCCTTCCTGTGCCTGCTTGGAAATGTGAGTGCCCAGCACTGTGTTCTGGCTTCCTCCTGTCTTACCTCCCCTGGCATGATAGACTCTTATCCCTCTGGAACCATAAGCCTAATAAAGCCTTCCTTCTGTAAGTTCCCTTGGTCACGTTTCTTTATCATAGCTTTATAACAGAAAGGGAAGTAATAAAAACATGCTCTGCCACGCCTTTAATCCCAGAACTCGGGAGGCAGAGGCAGGTGGATCTTCATGAGTTCAAGGCCAGCCTGGTCTACAGAGTGAGCTCCAGGCCAGCTGGGACTAAAAGGGAGACCCTGTCTCAAAAATACAAAAAAAAAAAAATGCTCTGGACAAATGACGTTTACCCAACCTTGTAACCAAAAAATTAATCTTATGTTTTGAGATCATTTAATACTATCTTGGCTTGCTTATAAAGTAAACAAGCTTACTAGGCGTGGAGTTCCTTATAACCTAAACATATAGCTTTTCTTCTTTGTCCTTGACCCGGAATAATGTATGAATGAGTGTGTGTGTGTGTGTGTGTGTGTGTGTGTGTGTGTGTGTGTGTGTATCTGTGTCTGTGCTTTGCATATGAGGCAGTATAAGCAGCAGATATTTGTAGAAGGCAATGGATTTGTGGTACAAATAACAGGTGAAATTAAATTGATAGCATCTGTTTGTGCTTATGTGTAGTTTTCTAGGTCAGTAGGGGTCAGAATTGTGGTGCAAAACCATTTTTGGTGCAAACAACAGGTGGAATTAAATTGATAACATCTGTTTGTGCCTATGTGTACTTTTCTAGTTCAGTAGGGGTCAGAAGGCCAAAATCTTCTGATAAGAGCCCACTTTTCTTTCCCCATTTCTTGCTGGATACATAGTTTCAATAAAAGAGAGAGATGATGACCCTGTTTTGAGAAGTCAGACTGCCCCCCCCCCCCGGGAATTCTGAAGGAACAGGTTCTCAGAGCAGTTTTGGTCCCCTTTTGGCTAAAAGGGATACTAAGAGTTAGGCTACTCTTATTCAGGCACAGCCATAATGTGGCTTTACATAGTACCACCACAGATATCTTCTTTTTTTTTATTTTATTTTATTTTATTTTATTTATTTCTGCATGTGTATGAATGTACTGTCTGCATGCAGGTTTGTGCACCCGTGTCGTGCAACGCCGCGGAGGTCAGAAGAGGTATCGGATTCCCCTGGAGCTGGAGTTCTCCTGGAATTGGAGTTTCAGACGGTTTTCGGCCGCCATGTGGGTGCTGGGGATCGAACCCGGGTCCTCTGTAAGAGCGGTCCGCGCTCTTAACCGCTAGGCCATCTCTCCAGCCCCCCACAGATATCTCCTTTTAGCTCATGATAGATAATAGGGAACTGGTAAAGGGTATCATTTACGCAGGGGTGAACTATATTATGCTACATCTGATCCTCATCACCTGGTCATGAGATGATGCTTCTTTCTTGCTTTCTGCCTTCCTTCCTTCCTTCCTTCCTTCCTTCCTTCCTTCCTTCCTTCCTTCCTTCCTTCCTTCCTTCCTTTCTTTCTTTCTTTCTTTCTTTCTTTCTTTCTTTCTTTCTTTCTTTCCTTCCTTCCTTCCTTCCTTCCTTCCTTCCTTCCTTCCTTCCTTCCTTCCTTCCTTTCTTTCTTTCTTTCTTTCTTTCTTTCTTTCTTTCTTTCTTTCTTTCTTTCTCTTTCTCTCTCTCTCTTTCTCTCTCTCTCTCTTTCTCTCTTTCTCTCTCTCTCTCTCTCTTTCTCTCTTTCTCTCTTTCTTTCTTTCTTTTGACAGGGTCTCACTATATATCCCTGGCTGGCCTGGAACTCTCTGTGTAGACCAGGCTGACTTGAAAGTCACAGAAATTTACCTGCCTCTGTTCCCTGGAGCTAGGATCAAAGGCATGTGCCACCACACCCAGCCATGAGACACTTTTTAGTTCTATTCTCTATTTCTCCTTCCTCCCATCCTTATTTCTTCTTTTTCTTTTTGTGCAGTGCTAGGATTCAAACCCATGTCTTGCACATACTCTACCATTAAGATATGTTGCCAACCCACCTCTTAAGTTATTTTGGTTTTGTTCCTTCTTTTGACATGTATGCATGCGTGTGAGAGCACATATGCATGTTGGGGGTATTGCGTGAGCCTGTGTATAGATGCCCAAGGTTGATACTAGGAAACTCTCACAATGACTCTTGCACTTTTATTCTGCTGAGGCAGCATCCATTGTTTAAACAAAGCTTGTCAATACATCTAGTCTTGTCAGGCAGCTTGCTCTGAGGACTTCATGTCTCTGACTTCCAAGGCTGGAACAGGTAAGCCACATTGCCCATCGGGCATTGGTGTGGGTTCTGGGGATCCAAACTCGGGTCCTCTTGCTTGTGGAGCAAGTTTTTTGTTTTGTTTTGTTTTTTGGTATTTTTGAGGCAGGGTCTCCCTTTAGTCCCAGTTGGCCTTGAGCTCACTCTGTAGACCAGGCTGGCCTTGAACTCACAGAGATCCGCCTACCTCTGCCTCTCTTAGGATTAAAGGCTTGCGCCATCATGCCCCACTGTGGAGCAAGAGTTTTAATCACTACGCCAAATCCCCATTCAGCCCTTTTTTTTTTTTTTTTTTCCAGCCCTAGTTTTTATAATGCCCTAATTACCCATCAAATTATAACTCCATCAATGAATTAACCCATTGATGAAGTAAAAGCCTTCAAGATTCAGTCACTTCCCCAAAACCCATTAGTTGGCAAACAAGGCATCAGTTCATGGCCTTTCAGGAGCATTTTAAATCTAAACTGTAACAACAGATTAGAGGAAATAGCTGCCTCTTACTGATAAGCAAATTCACATGAGTAAATAAAAGAGCATTATTAAGTCAGCTAGCACCTATAATCCCCTCTTTGTTCTTTGGGAATTCTTTACATTGAAAGCATCTCTCTGGTCTACAGACTGCTTGTGTATGTGCGCGCATGTGTGCGTGCGTGTGTGTGTGTGTGTGTCTGTGTATCTGTGTGTTCTAGTACTATTGCCCATGCTTGAGCATCTGGAAGCCAGAAATCAAAATTGAGTGTCTATTTATTTATTTATTTATTTATTTATTATTTATTAATTTTTGATCTTTTCGAGACAGGGTCTCCCTGTAGCCCCAGCTGTCTTGGAACTCACTCTGTAGACCAGGCTGGCCTTGAACTAACAAAGATCTGCCTGCCTCTGCCTCCCAAGTGCTAGGATTAAAGGTGTGCACCAACACACCCGGCTGAGTGTCTTCTTTAAAAAATGTATATTATGGGGCTGGAGAGATAGCCTAGCGGTTAAGAGCACTGACTGCTCTTGCAGAGGACCCAGGTTCGATCCCCAGCACCCACATGGCGGCTCAGAACTGTCTGTAACTCCAATTCCAGGAGAACTCCAGTTCCAGGGGAATCTGAGACCCTCTTCTGACCTCCGTGGCATTGCATGACACGGGTGCACAGACCTACATGCAGACAGTACACTCATACACATACAAAAATAAATAAAAATTTTAAAAAATGTATATTATTCATTGAAGTTTTGTGCATTTCATAAAATACATCCTAACCATATATAGGGAAAAATTCACTTATTTTTAAAATTTTTATTTTTTTTATGTGTATGGGTATTTTGCCTGCATATAAGTAAGTATACCCATGTCATGCAATGCCCATGGAGGTCAGAAGAGGGTGTTGGACCCTGCTGGAACTGGAGTTAGGAACAGTTGTTAGCTACCATGTAGGTGCTAGCAATTGAACCTATGTCCTCTGCAAGAGCAGGCAGTGGTCTTAACCACGGAGCCATCTATCCAGCCCTGATTTTTTTATTTTTTTAATTATATCTATATGTGTATGTATGTCTGCATATGTAAATGCAAGTTTGAAGGCAGCCTGGGCTAGAGAGTAAAACCCTGTCAAAAAAAGACTGATAGCCAGGTGTGGTAGCTCATGCCTTTAATCCTAGCACTCAGGAGGCAGAGGCAGGCAGATCTCTGTGAGTTCAAGGCCAGCCTCGTCTACAGAGTGAGTTCCAGGCCAGCTGATGCTACAGGGAAAACTTGTCTCAGGATGACACAACCCAGCAGCTCTGCAGAGATGAAAGTTCTTGCACTTGGAACTTTCCAGAGCTTGCCTTATATGTGTCTTAATCTAGCTGTTCACTTGCATTATGAACTTTTACCAGAGTTGAATCTCCAAGAAGGGTCCAAAGTGGCTAATTGGGGTCTCAGTTCAATTACTAAGTCTGATAGACATTTGCCAATTAGAAGTCTAGATCCACAAACTGAAACTCCCAGTCCTCGCTCAAACATACTCTGGTTTCGACTAGCGAGATGAACCACGTTCGGAAGTCCCTTCTAGCCACTGCAGTCGGATTTAAATGTCAGTCAGGACTGTTCCCCAGGTGTTTGTATCCCCATTCCTTTATCATACGGAGTGGGAGTCTGTGTGGGAACTTCCCCTGTACAAGCCAACCCTTCTTTTTGTTCTTTGGGAATTCTTCGTATTGAAAGCATCTGTCTGGTTTGTGCGTGTGTGTGTGTGTGTGTGTGTGTTTGTGTGTGTGTGTGTTTTATGTGTATTGTATGCTGGCAGGATTCCCCATGTGTGACCATGTGGAAGCCAGAGATCAAAGCTGAGTATCTTTTCTTTTTTAAAGTATATTATTTATTGAATTTCTCTGCATTTCATACAATACATCCTAGTCATACTTAGAAAAAATTAACTTATTTTTATTTTTTTGAATTGTAAATGTGTGTGTATAAGTGCAGGTGCCCTCAGAAGCCAAAGGTGTCAGAATCCCCCAGGAGATGGAGTTTCAGGTGGCTAAGAGCCATGTGATGTGGTTGCTGGGAACTGAGCCCAGGTCCTCTGGAAGAGCAGCACACACTTAACCCCTGAGCCACCTCTCCAGTCCCCTACAGGTGTCTTCCCTAGTCATTCTTTACCTCTTATATCTTGAGATAGAATCTCTCACTGAACCTGGAGTGCACCTTTTTTTTTTTTTTTTGGCTAGGTTGGTGATTAGAAAGCCCATGGGCCTCCACTCCCCCAGGCCTAGGGTTTCAGAGGCACCACGCTGCCATGCCTGGCCTTTCTAGGTACTGGGACCTGAAGCTCTGGTCCTCATGCTTGCTGCTATTTTTTTTTTAATTAATTTTTATTTATTTCTGTATGTGTATGAATGTACTGTCTGCATGCAAGTCTGCGCACCCGTGTCGTGCAACGCCGCGGAGGTCAGAAGAGGGTCTCGGATTCCCCTGGAACTGGAGTTCTCCTGGAATTGGAGTTTCAGACGGTTCTCAGCCGCCATGTGGGTGCTGGGGATCGAACCTGGGTCCTCTGTAAGAGCGGTCAGCGCTCTTAACCGCTAGGCCATCTCTCCAGCCCCCAGTGCTCTCATTTTATAATTATTTTCCTATTTTATTTTTTGTTTTCCTTCTGGACTCAAGAGATTGTGGATATATTCTAGGACATTTGTAAACTTACAAGATATTTCTGTGAGGAATTGGAGGAGGCTGTGAGGAAACAAAGCACAGTTGATTCTCCTTGTCTTCCTTTTATTAACACTATAAAAAAGAACAGTCAATATCAGAATGCACACATTGTTTCAGTATCTGAGGAAAACTTGTCAAATAGAATAATATCATTATTTTTAAATTATGAAAAATTGAGGCATACTAAGGTTAGAAGAGCTGTTTACTTTGTTTCTACAAACTATTAGAGTTGCATCAGTGGAATTCAGCTCAGCATCATTTCCCACTGATCACAATGGCTTACAGTAGGAATGGTTTAAACTCTATTCAGTAATTATGATGTGAAAGTTTTCTTTCTTACAGGACAGATAAGACTGGGCTCCTTGGGAGGCCATGCTCCCCTGATACATGTCCTTTATGAGTCTTTGAATTCCATGACAGTTATTCCACTTTATCAAACTTTATTGCTTATTTAAAACAAGGAGTTTAAAAATTATTGGAAACATAAACTGTTGAATAAATCAACAGAAATATGCTTGGTTTGGCCACATNAAAAAAAAAAAAAAAAAAAAAAAAAAAAAAAAGGAAATAAAATAAAGCATTCTTTTTTTCTTATCTTTTTTTGTAAAAATTTTTATTGAATTTTTGTGTACTTTATACAGATCACCTTTTATATCTATTTTCTTTCTATTATTGAATTTTCACTTTTTTCACACAGAACATCTCCATCGATCTTCATACTTCCTTCCGCATTGGCATCCTCCCACAGCTCTCCCACTGGGATCCATACATTCTGTTATTTGTGCCAAGGCACGTTGTGTCAAGTTAGCACCCCCAGACATTCCTTAATGCAGACTCATGCACTGAGGTCTAGTCAGCCCATCTAGAGTCCCTTGCATCTTAATCAATATTAATCATGTCTATACTCCCTTCCCCATCGGCACCCTCCTACAGACCCCCTACACATACACTGGAATTCATACATTCTGTTATGTGCATCGAAGCCTATCTGTCAAGTTAGTGTCCCCAGATGTCCCTCAGTGAAAATTCATCCACTGGGGTCCAGTCAGCCTATCTAGAGTCCCTCCCTTTAAGAGGATCCAGCTCTTCCTCACCCAGCAGTAATCAGGTGCCCATAATTCTTTGACTAGGATTGGGGTCTACTTCCCATTTCCACAGTTCTGTGCTGGGGTTTTGTTTTCTTGAGTAGCATAGGTCTCATGCATGCTGACAGCATTGCTACAGGTTCATAGGAGCAGGGCCCCAGGAGCCCGCAGGTCTTTATCTTCATATGGTCATGCATCTCCTCCCTAGCCCTCACAATCTTTTGGCCCCCTCTTCTGAAATGGTTCCTGATCCCTGGGTGAGTGGAGTTTACATAGGAGTCCTGTCCAGAGACCCACACTCTGCAGACTCTTACTTTCAATGCTTTGGCCATTTGTAACTTTTTGTATTCCTGGCCCTCTGTTACATGAAGGAGCTTCATTGATGAGAACTGAGAGATGAATTAGTGTCTTCTTTACCTCTTGTTCTTTATTCCTTGAGTCTTAGGTAGAGAGGTTGCATTATAGATGTGTTACTTAGGCTTGGGCAATTCATAGACAATGTCTGTATGTGACCAGTTGTGGAACAAAATAAAGCATTTCTAGCTGTCACAACCTTGACCAATCACTTCAGTGCCTGCAAGAGACCCTTGAGATTGGGTGTATCTCCAGGGATATTGGGTTTTATCAGACAGGTCCTCTTGACTCTAAACTTCCCATACTCTAGATAAAGAGCTCAGAAACTTTATTTCAATAAGAATTAAACATCTTCCCAGGCATGGTGGTACACATGCTTAATCCCAGCACTTGAGAGGCAGAGGCAGGTGGATCTCTGTGAGTTTGAGGCCAGCAGCTTGGTCTACAGTGAGTTTGAGACCAGTTGGGGCTACAGGGAGACTCTGTCTCAAAAGAAGTATTAATATACATGTTACTCTTAATTTATTTTCCAATAAATATTTTCATACAGAAATGGACTCTTTTAGATAAGTGAAAGTGGATAATCTGTTTTGTGAATCCTTTTCTGATGATCAGCTATCTTTTGTATTCCAACTGGCTTTCATGACTAAAATTTATGGTCCATAGAGTTGTAATTTGCTAAGTCTCTGGACCAAAATAATCCAGGCTGACCTGAAATTTTCCTGGCTAAATGGGGATTTCATTGACTGGACAAGTACTTGCTCTGGGACTCCTACAGCTGAGACCCAGGAACTTTGGCAAAGGCTGGCAAAGGGGGAGACTTTTTTTGTTTATGTGTATGAGTGTGCTCTGCATGTAGGCTGGTGCACCTGCGTGGTGCAATGCTGCAGAGATCAGAAGATGGCATCAGATTCCCCTGGAACTGGAGTTAAAGACAGTTCTTAACCACATGTGGGCGCTGGGAATCGAACCCGGGTCCTCTGCAAGAGCAGTCGGTGCTCTTAATCACTGAGCCATCTCTCCAGCCCCGGGGTGGGGGGGCTGTCTTAACCAGCCAGCACCTCACATCTCTGCTGTGGGCACTAGTCAAGGCAAGATTAATGGGACTCCCTTTAAAATTTTAGTTGGGGGCTGGAGAGATGGCCTAGTGGTTAAGAGCGCCGACCGCTCTTACAGAGGACCCGGGTTCGATCCCCAGCATCCACATGGCGGCCGAGAACCGTCTGAAACTCCAATTCCAGGAGAATTCCAGTTCCAGGGGAATCCGACACCATCTTCTGACCTCCGCGGCATTGCACGACACGGGTGCACACACTTGCATGCAGACAGTACATTCATACACGTACAGAAATAAGTAAAATAAAAAAAAATTTTTAAATTTTAGTTGGGCGTGGTGGCACACGCCTTTAATCCTAGTACTGGAGAGCAAAGGCAGGCAGATCTTTGTGAGTTCAAGGCCAGCCTGGTCTACAGAGCAAGTTCCAGGACAGCTGGGGCTACAGAGAGACCATGTCTCAAAAAGAACCCCCCCCCAAAATTGTATTTATAGAAAGAAAAAAAAACATTTTGAGAACTGTATTTTTGGTTGGAAGGAAAATTTTGATGTTTTATGAGCTCTCCAGATTCTTATTTGATCCCTTTCCTTTCAGGGATTATATATGATTTCCTTTGCCTCCTTATCTTTCTGTGTCATTTGTTAGAAAGAATAAAACCACAGAGAAAGAACATTAGTATTGGTACTTGTGAGCCTATTTATAAATATATATTTTTTATTTTTATTTTATGTGTATGAGTGTTTTACCTGCATGTGTGTAATTGCACCACATGCATGCAATACCTGCAGAGGCCAGAAGAGGTCATCAGATCTCCTGAAATTGGAATTACAGACAGTTATTAGCAGTCATGTGGATGCTAGGAATCATACTCAAGTCATCTGGAAGAACAGCAGTGTTCTTAACTACTGAGCCACTTTCCATTCCGTTGAGCCTATTGGTTGAACTAGCCTAATTAGTTTACAAATTCTCACCAACCTGACATCTATATTTTTAAATTTTTGTTTATTTTTTATATATAGATGTGTGTCTATGTGTGGGTATGTGTACACAAGGGCAGATTCCTGAAGAGGCCAGAAGAGGGAGTTGGATACCTGGAGCTGGAGTCAAGGTGGCTGTGACAGACAGACAGACACACATACACACACACACAGAATCCTGCCCTCTATAAGAGCAGCAAGTGCTCTTTGTTGCTGAGCCTTCTCCACAGCACCATGATATCTATTTAGACATTGCTGAGGGTTCCCTGAAACAAATTAACAAATAGTTCCCTCATCCCGGCTTATGTCTTGAGAGCTGAGCTTTGTGACTAAAGAGAACACGTGCTCTGGTCACCACCTTCCAAGAGACACTGGTGACAGCCTGTGTCTCAGCAACAGTAGAAGGCTGGAAACCTCAGCCATGTAAGATATCAGCAGCATTTGTGTGTCTACTCTGTCAGTCTCTCCAGGGCTTGGTTGTAGTAAGAAGCTCATTTAGTGCATCATGGCCTTTGTTGTCCTAACGTTTATTGGCTACTGGGAAAACTCTCATCCCCGGATCACCTGGCTGGTGTCACAGGTTTGTGGGTCTAAAGCTGGCAGTGTCTCTCTTCTTTTTAGGAATGATCTCTAGTCCCTATTGCAAAGGTCACCTTTTGTTGCCATGGTAACAAAGGTCTTAGTGCTTGAGAGTAAACTTCGGACCAGGGGTGTGGCACTTTCTGTACCTACTTCAGCAACATCTCTTACTTGAATTGCCAAGTAGGGTCCTGCATTCTAATTGGACGCATGCTCAAAATGAAGTCTGGTTGTTCTCTGCTAACTAGGAGTCACACAGGTACTCTGTGTTCCTGGAATAATCTCACACTGAACTTTGCAGCTGTTGCCCAGGCATGTTCCTGCTTCAAATGCCAAAGTAAACAGCCTCTGGGAAGTCCCTTCTGCTGCCGCAGTCAGCTTTCGTCCCTTCCTTCCCCTCTTTAATGCAGGGAATTGAGCACAGAGCCTCCACCAAGCTAAGTACTCTACCACTGAGCTACATCATCAGCCCCTACAGTCAGTATCAACCAATTATGGTTAAATATTTCTTGGTTTGCATCTTATCTGCATGGCAGAGTGGGGATCCAGGCAAGACATTTCTCTGTATAAGCCAGCCTTCTCTCCTATTTTGGAAGTACCACCCCTACCCATCTGAATTTAATTAGTCTATATTTTTTTAAAAATTAGGTGGTCCTTTTACATCTCAGAAATAAAAAGATTTTTATTTTAAATATTTACTTTTTATGTACACATATGTGGGGGTGTGGGCTGTGTGTGTTCCACATGTGTGCAAGTGTCTAGAGAGGCCAGAAGAAAGTGTCAGATCCCCTGGAGCTGGAGTTACTAGCAGCTGTAAGCCCCTTGAGGTTGGTGCTGGGAATAGAACTCAGGTCTTCTGGAAGAACGGCAAGTACTCTTAACCTCTGAGCCATTTAAACAATAAAAATCTTAAAAAAAAAATACAGAGTGAAAGAATATGAAACTAGCTTTGCAATATGCTATGGTTTTTAACAATTTATCTCATTGCATCTTATTACAACATGAAAATGCACTTTCAGCACCCATTACAATCCTGTAATTAATTTTTTTTTTTTTTGGTCTTTTCGAGACAGGGTCTCCCTGTAGCCCCAGCTGTCCTGGAACTCACTCTGTAGACCAGGCTGGCCTTGAACTCACAAAGATCCGCCTGCTTCTGCCTCCCGAGTGCTAGGATTAAAGGCATGCGCCACCATGCCTGGCTACTGAATTTTAAGTATCTACACCATTAATAGTGCCTCAAGGGAAACTGATCTACCTTCTACAAGCCTCTACAGTATATATAAACTTTATACAATGATGCTACTTCATCACATACTGTCACAAGAATCATCATCAAACTTTTTTGGAAATAATGCCACACATCAATTATATAGTGAAAGATATATTTATTTTTATTTATATGTACATCATATGTGTATGCAGTGCCTGAGGAGCCAGAAAAAGGTGACAGATTCCCTGGAACTGGAGTCACAAATAATCGTGAGCTGCCATGTACTGGGGACTGACCCTGGGTCCTTTGCAAGAGGAGCAAGGGCTCTTAACCATTGAGCCATCTCCAAGCCCCAAAGAACTTAATATTTTAAACTTTTTTTTTTTGGTGTTTTCGAGACAGGGTCTCCTGTAGCCCCAGCTGTCCTGGAACTCACTCTGTAGACCAAGTTGGCCTTGAACTCACAAAGATCCGCCTGCTTCTGCCCCCCAAGTCCTAGGATTAAAGGCATGTGCCACCACACCCCGCAGAACTAAATATTTTAAAGTGAAATGTCCACTGCTGGTGGGAATGTAAACTTGCACAGCCACTATGGAAAGCAGTGTGTAGAACCCTTGGAAGACTCAAAATGAGCTTACCACCTGACCCAGTCATACCACTCCTGGGTATGTACCCACAAGAGTCATTGTACCGCAGAGATCCATGCACAGCCATGTTTATTGCAGCTCTCTTCACAATAGCAAAGAGCTGGAACCAGCCCAAATGCCCCTCAACTGATGAGTGGATAGAGAAAATGTGGTACATCTACACAATGGAGTTCTATGCAGCAGTAAAGAAAGATGACATCATGAGCTTTGCAGGTAAATGGATGGAACTAGAAGATACTATGTTAAGTGAAGTAACACAGTCCCAGAAAAACAAACGAGGAATGCTATCCCTCATCTGTGGATGCTAGCGCCAATTGCCTAGTTGTAAGTATTTCTTGTGCAGTGCTCCTTGAGCTTTTCTCCAAGTAGTTGGGAGTGATGCATATTGAAAACAGCAACAAAAACAACAACAACAGAAAAGACTGCATCAAAGAACTGACTGAAATGGTGAACTTCTGCTCGAAACAGTCAACTTCTGCCTCGAGAATTTTGAGAAAGATTGAAAAAAAGATGAAAAACATGTTTGGAAGAATGCATGAGCTCTGGAGGAGTGGGGGGTAGGGAGGGGGACATGGGTCTAGATTTGATTTTTAACATAATCTTGTACAAAAATATATATAAATAAATAAATACAAATAAATAAAGTGAAATGTGACTGGGAATGTAGCTCAGTTGTCAGAATGCTTACCTAGTACTCGCAAAGCCCTGGGTTTGATCCCTGGCACTGCATAAATTCAGTAAAGTTGTGAACACATCTAATCCCAGAACCAAGGAGAGAAAGACTAGAGAAGTTCAAGGTCATCTTTGGCTACATAGCAAGATCAAGGCCAGCCTGGACTACATGAGACCCTGTCTCTAAATAAATAAGCAAATAAGGGGCGGGAGAGATGGCCTAGTGGTTAAGAGCACCGACCGCTCTTGCAGAGGACTCGGGTTTGATCCCCAGCACCCACATGGCGGCCGAGAACCGTCTGAAGCGCTAATTCCAGGAGAACTCCAGTTCCAGGGGAATCTGACACCCTCTTCTGACCTCCGCGGCATTGCACGACATGGGTGCACAAACGTGCATGCAGACAGTACATTCAAACACATATGAAAATAAATAAAATTAATTTAAAAAATTTTATAAATAAGCAAATAAAAAAATAAGTATATCTAACCAACCTAGGAAAGAATAATAAAAACATGCTTTGTCTGGGCAAAATGCTTCAGTTTATATAAAAAAAAACTTTTAGAAATGTTATTGAATTTGTTCCTTATAGGCAAAATATAAAATACACAGGACAGAGATTATTTTATCTTAAAGGACTGGGACTGGAGAGAGAGATGGCTCAGTGTTTAAGAGCACTGCCTAGATCTGAGATCTCCTGAGCCCAGCGGAAGGTACTGGGGCGCGGGCTGAAGAGGGCCCCCCCCGACCCCCCACCGCCAACTGGGATTACGAAGAGGCATCTGAAGGAAGCAAGCAAAGCAAACCTTCAACACAGTGAAGAGGCATTTAGGACTCACATTGGAATACAGGCAAGGAGAAGCACATACGCCAGGATCACGAAGAAGAGACTACACTGGAAAGGGGTAGGATAATCCCGTGCCAAGCTTTACCAACCCTATGGAAGACTCCTGCAGTGGGATCCCTCTGGGGATGTCCCAGGACACAGACATCAGAAACACAATTGGGAACATATTTAAAGAACTACAAGATCATAAAGAACAAATTAAAGAACTAAGAAAAGAGAATGAGGAACTCAAGAA
>VZQC01001310.1:970545-1000879 GCA_009823505.1 Rhizomys pruinosus
AAAAAAAAAAAAAAAAAAAAGAAAATGCCTTCCTCCCAACAGCGTCCAACCCTGGAAACTCCTTAAACATAACTTGGAGTTTCATAAACTACCTGTGTTCAGATCCTTTCATTCATTTCATAGTGAGATGGACTCAAGCACAGGATTAAAATCTTCCTGAAGTCAGGTGTGGTGCCAAGCTCCTTTAATGCCAGCACTGGGGAGGCAGAGGCAGGTGAGATTAAGGCTAGCCTTATCTACAGAGAGAGTTCTAGGCCATTCAGAGATATAGAGTGAGACTTTGTTTTAAAAAAAGTTCCTGGGCTGGAGAGATGGCCTAGCGGTTAAGAGCACCGACTGCTCTTGCAGAGGACCTGGGTTCGATCCCCAGCACCCACATGGCGGCTGAGAACCATCTGTAACACCAATTCCAGGAGAACTCCAGTTCCAGGGGAATCCGACACCCTCTCTGACCTCTGTGGCATTGCACGACACAGGTGCACAGACCTGCATGCAGACAGTACATTCATACACATAAAAAAAAAAGTTCCTCAGGTGACTCTAGCATGCATGAGGTAAAGAATCTGTATTACATGTTATATTTTCCAGTGCTTCTCAGATGCTAATGGAAATCACCTGAGTGTTATGTTAAAATTCAGATTCTGAGTCTACTACAGTCTGGGGTTCACAGCCCCTGCAGCTCATGAGTCTGCCTACCACTCTTTGAGCAGGTAGGCTTTCATCCAATGATGTAGCTCAGTTAATACAGTGCTTACCTAGAACTTAGGATCCTCAAGTTTGATCCTTAGCACCATATAAAAACAATGTGTGGCTGCCTACCCCTATAGCTTGTAATCCCAGCACTTGGAGGATGCAGTTAGGAAGATCAGAAATTCAAGGCTGGGGAACTGGAGAGATGGCCTAGCATTTAAGAGCCCTTGCAGAGGAACTAGGTTTGCTTCCCAGCACCCACATGGCAGCTAACAACCATCTGTAACTAAAATTTCATGGGAATTCAACACCCTTTTCTGACCACTGTGGGCATTGCACGATATGGGTGCACTTTCATACATGCAGGCAACACACTCACATACAAAAAAGTAAAAATAATAAATAAAATATATATTTAAAAAAGGAAGTTCAGGGGCTGGAGAAATGGCCTCGCAGTTAAGAGCACTGACTGCTCTTACAGAGGACCTGGGTTCAATCCCCAGCACCCACATGGTGGCTGAGAACCGTCTTTAACTCCAGTTCCAGGGGAATCCGATGCCCTCTTCTGACCTCCGCCGCATTGCACAACACGGGTGCACAAACCTACATGCAGACAGTACATTCATACACACACAAAAAATAAATAAAATTTAAAAAAAGGAAGTTCAAGGTTGGCCTGACAAGATGGCTCAGTGGGTAAAGGTGCTTGCTGCCAGCCTAGTAAACTGAGTTTGATCCATGAAGCCCACATGAGGGAAGGGGAGAGCTAATTCCCACAGGTTGTTCTCTAACTACCACACATGTAGCATAGCTCACATGCACCCATACACATAACATACAAACAAATAAATGTTAAAAACATTTACGATAAACTCGAGGTATAAAGTGTACATAGCAAGTTCTAGGACAGCTTGAGCTATATCAGAACCTGTCTCAAAAAAAATCTTTAGAAAAATAGTTATATGGCAGTAACATGCTTCCTAAGATACATAGTTGTAACTTAATCAAAATAATAAAATTTAGCTATAAGTATAATCAGCTTGCCTGCAGGAATATTCTATATTTGTTAAATTAGATTCAGCTTTTTTTTTTTTTAATCTTTTTGAGACAGGCTCTCCTTGTCTCAAAGCGAGCTGGCCTGGAGCTTGCTATGTAGACCAGGCTGCCCTTGAACTCACAGAGATCCTCTTGCCTCTGTCTCCTGAGTGCTGGGATTAAAGGCATGCAACACCACAACCAGCTTCAGCTTTTTGTTGTTGTTTTGTTTTGTTTGTGTTTTTTGAGACACCGTCTCCTGTGTAGCTCAGACTGGCCTTGGACTCATCCTGCCTACTCCCATCTCTCTAGTGCTATGATTTCAGGTGGGAGCCACCAGGCCTGGCTAGATCCATTTTTTTTCTTGGTGTTTTTGAGACCTTTTCGAGGTCTCCCTGCAGTCCCTTTTTTTAAAAAAATAAACCTTCACGTAACTTTTACTTATTCCATTTAAAAGCATTCAGTGAGGGCTGAAGGTATTGCTCAGTGGCAGACAACTTATCTAGCATATACAAGTCCCTCGGTTAAATCCCCAGCACACACAAACACAAATCTCAAACCTCATCACTTTAGTGTGCAAGGACATGGGACATGCATGCATCCTGGACAAGAAACCTTAAAGCCAGATGTGTCCCTAGAATTAACTTCTCTATCAAGTGCCATTACCTTATCAAGCCACAAGATAGCGGTGTAAGTCCATGAAAAGGCGCTGCCTTTGCCATTTCTGAAAAGCTTTGGGAAGAGGACATATGTGCTTGTGTGGTGTGTATATGTGTATGCGAATTGGAAGTCTGACGTTGAAGTTCCGTGTTTCCCTCTGAAGAGATAACAGATTGATTGCAGACTTTACTTTCCCCCAGGCTGAAGTCCACCAGATACATCCCAGGCTTGGGAAACAGGTCTGAACTGATAAAGAAAAATTCCCCTAAACCTGGTTCTGTTCCTGTCCCTTAAGACTGTGTCTAAAGATAACCTTTGGTATGTAGGGGCAGGTGGGCTGACCTAACCATGAGCTGTAACTCTGCTATTATCCAACAAGGCTAGAAGTTACCCAAACCCCACCAAGATTCCCCTAGACCCTGAATAAAAGGCCCATGAGCCAACTTATTCAGGTCAGAGCCTTTTCCCTCCCTAGGTTAGCAAATAGCAACCCCTCCCTAGGTCAGCAAGTAACAGGATAATTCCAGGAAGAACCACCCTGAGGGCCCTGGCTCCAAGCCACCTGCAGACCCAAGCATGCTGTGTATCCCCGCCTGTCATGCAGGAGGGGTTCGATTCCTGCCCAGCTCTAAGTGTATAAAACCTGTAGCCGGGGGGCTGGAGAGATGGCCTAGCGGTTAAGAGCGCCGACCACTCTTACAGAGGAACAAGGTTCGATCCCCAGCACCCACATGGCGGCCGAGAACCGTCTGAAACTCCAATTCCAGGAGAACTCCAGTTCCAGGGGAATCCGACGCCCTCTTCTGACCTCCGCGGCATTGCACGACACGGGTGCACACACCTGCATGCAGACAGTATATTCATACACATACGAAATAAATTAAAAAAAAAAAAAACAAAAAAACTGTAGCCCGCCCCCGGGTTGTGGTGGGCGCACGCCTTAGTCCTATCACTTGGGGCAGAGGCAGGCGGATTCTCTGTGAGTTCCAGGCCAGCTGAGACTAAAGGGAGACCTTGTCTCAAAAAGACAAAAAAAAAAAAAAACCCCAAAACTAAAAACAAACCTGTATGCAGAGATTGCTCGGGGTTCGCCTCTCCCCGTTGTACAGGCAAACCCCGGTGCACCGGACGAATAAACCTCTTGCTTTTGCAGAGAGTCTTGTCTCCGCTTCTCTCACTGGGGGGGGGGGGGTGTCTCTCAAGGGTAAGGCCCGATTCCGGTCTTACATCTCAATCACTCCTCTCCACCTAGGATATTGAGGCAGGGTCTCTCCATTGAACACAGTTCACCAATTAGATTAGTCTAGCCAGCTCCCTCTGGGGATCCCTGGTCACTTCCTCCTTTGCACTGGGAACATGGGCGGACCAACACACCCACCCTGCACGTGACCAGAGGTCTGAATTCTGGCCCTTATGCTTTCAGATTTTTCTCATCTTGAGTCATCTCCCCAGTCCCCACTGTCACACTTTTTTTTTTCTCACAAAGAATTACTAGCTTTTTTCATTGGATTGGAAAGCAGTAGGGCAACAGTAAATAAATTACAGTACTTCCTTGTTGTTGCTGCTGTCCTTTTTTAGATTGGGTAGTCCATGTTGGCCTAGAACTTGTAAACCTCCTCTGCTTCAGCCTCCCAAGTGCTGGGATTATAGACATGAGCCATCATGTCTATATTAGTCTAAATTATGGTAGACTAATATTGTTAGGGTCCGAGAATCCACACCAGACACACCCACACTGAAGGCTGGAAAACCAAGACTTTATTTGGGGAGGTTCGGAAGTAAACCAGCATGCTGGGGTGGGAGGGAAAAGGCTCCGACCCCATAAGTTGTCTCGCAGGCCTTTTATTCAGGGTCTAGGGGAATCTTAGTGGGGTTTGGGTAACTTCTAGCCTTGTTGGATAATAGCAGAGTTACATACAGCTCATGGTTAGGTCAGCCCACTTGCTCCCACATACCAAAGGTTATCTTTAGACAGTCTTGGGACAGGAACGAGGAAATGTTAAGTCAGTCCACCTGTCCTCACATATCAACAGTATCAACAGTTATCTTTAGACAAGTTTAAATTTTATTAGTTGTTCTAGAGGCCTCGAGCAACTGACCTTGATCAATTGACCTTTTCCCTGAATTGGGCAGGTTCCAGTAATTACTTAAAATGGTGGCTATGCTCAAAATGGAGTCAGTGTGGGCCTCTCTTACACTATGTGAGTTTCGGGTCCTCTGGAGTTGGTGGCAAATTCCCTTACCAGCCATGCCATCTTGCTGGATTTTTATGCACAGATCTGATGAAGACCAGACACTCACAGAAAAGTGTGGTTGGAAGACAACAGACTATGATCTAATAGTATTAGAAATAAAGTCTAAGACCACCCCCCCAATACTGCACAAAGCATGTGGACAAATCAAAAGTAACTTAGTGAGTCAGTTATTTTATTGATATTTTTGGGGGGGTCTTGAACTCAATAGCGATCTGCCTGCCTCTGTCTTCCAAGTACTGAGACTAAAGACCCAGCTGCAAGTCAGCTTTTACTTTTCCTAAAAGGTGTACAGCCTCGTTCAGATAGTAAGCAAGCGCCAAACAGGAAACTGGATAGGTTTTTATCCTGACTGCGTCTTTTCTCCTGGGTGGGGTCTACCCTCACAGTCATTCTGGCTTAAGTAGTTTTAAAAGAATCAGCACAAAGGAAATGGAAGAAAGGCGGAAGGAGTCAAGTGCTCAAGGCCATCCAGTTCCAGGAATGCAGCAGGACCTTTTCACAAACAAAAGTTTCATGGGACTGGACTTGAAAAGATTTGATCTCCTTGTTGTGAACTAAAGTTTTACAAGGTATGTGGCAGGGATTACAAAATAAACAGAAAATATTTGAATTCTTTGTAATTATTTTCCTCAATAGTAAACAAATTAATGACAGGGTGGGGGACCTAGCAAGACCAGTTTACTCTGGTTCTTCCCTGTGTCTTCTTCAATGTCCTCTGGGTAAAGGAAGGAACGCTTCTTCAATGAGGATCCTATGACCTGCTTCACGGAAGTGGAGCCCTAGGGGATGAGGGGTTTCTTTGTTCTGTTGTTTTAGCAATTCTAAGATAACATTTTTGGGGGGTCTTTTTTTGAGACACTGTCTCCTTGTAGCCCCAGCTGGCCTGGAACTCCTATGTAGACCAGGCTGACCTTGAACTCACAGAGATCTGCCTGCCTCTGCCTCCCCAATGCTGGGATTAAAGGCATGCAGTGCTACGCTCAGCATCAAGATACCATTTAAAAAAATATATCTTATTTTTATGTGTATGAGTGTATCACTTACAAGGATGTAATGCATGAGTGTCCTGCAATGCCTGTGGAGGTCAGAAGAGGGTGTTGGATTCTCTTGGAACTGGAGTTACAGATGATTGTTAACTGCCATGTAGGTGCTGGGAATTGAACCACAGTCTTCTGCTCTTAACCACTGACCATCTCTTGAACCCTCCATGTTTTGGAGTAACATGTTCTGAACATTGATGGTAATGATATATACAAATGATAGTTTATTTTAAACAAAATACATTGATTTCTAGCTTTTAGCACACTTCCTTCTGGCTGTTTATTTTCTGGCACATTCTGAACAAATTATTTTGCTTCAAGTTCTTCCCATTACAGCAGACACTCTGGCCTGGGTGAAAATCTAACATTCCAGGTGGGTGGGGTCAAACATGTGACCATGGGGCCATCACATGGTCTACTGAGTGAGTTCCAGGCCAGCTGGGGCTACAGGTGTTAAGTTCATTTGAACCCGAGTCCGGAGAGCCCTGCACTGACAAAGGAACAGCAAAGAATGCAAAATGCAAGCAGGCGTTTATTGCGAGGCTGGCTAGCCAGGGTCAAGCCTCCTTCCTGAGGCGCGGGTCAGGGCAAGATAGGCAAGACCCCGAACAAAGGGGTCGGGACATTTATAGGTCCTTCAGGCCGTTGTCCTGAGGCCCGCGCTTTTCTTGGGCCAACCATTTTGTACCAGCACATACAATTGTAACCTATCAATTTAAACATGCCTTACTATTACCCAATGGGCTTAAAATTTAACATTGCATAATTCCCGCTCAAGCAATTCCCGCACAAGCAGTGAAACCTTCCAACTGTCACATAGATACCAGTTTTGAACATCTGCTTGTGGGCAGGGTTAAGCAATACAGTTGAGCAAGCCATGAGTAAGCTATTTTGGGCTGTAATTGGAAACTTTCCTCCTGACAGCCTGGTTTCTCTCGGCACATCCATTGGGGTCTGTCCTTACATTCCCCCCTTTTCTAGTTACAATGAGGGCTCATCCTCATGCTGGGGTTTTATCCTGGGGCAGGGCTTGATACTGTTGTTTTAGGACTAGAAGTTGGACCGAGTTAATTCTGTCCTTTACGAACCCTATGAGCCAGTTTAGGATCCATGGACTGATTGTGACAATGAGTGTAGGGCAGAGAGGAGGGTTGCAAACCACGGAGATTGGTTAAACCAGGATTGGTACCAGCTCTCTTGAGCCTCTCTCTCTCGTTTTCGTTCTTCTAACCCTTTTCTCAGTTTGGTCATAGAATCCCTCACAATCCCAGTGTGATCTGCATAAAAACAACACTCTTCACCCAGGGCTGCACAGAGCCCCCCATTTTTTAGGAACATCAAGTCTAGTCCCCTCCTGTTTTGGAGGACCACCTCAGCAAGTGAGGACAGAGATTTTTTTCTAGATGGCTAATGGATTTTTCTATTCGGTCTAGGTCTTCGTTAACCGCAGCCCTCAGGGAAGATAGGCCAGAGTTCTGGGTGACTAGAGAAGCGATACCTGTCCCAGCTCCCACTAGTCCTACTCTGAACAGGGTTGCTATGGTTATCGCAGTGATGGGCTCTCTCTTACTTCTGTATTGTCTGTCGGTCCTGCTGGACCAATATTGGATGAGGTACTCAGGGGGGTGGTAGATTATCCTGGGCACAATTACGATCATCAGGCAGAACTCTTGGGACTGATTAAACATGGACTCGGCCAAGTGTGTAGTTAATCCAGTACATGAGCACACCCACCGAGCACCCTGATCTGGTGTTACCCATACAGAATTGTTCCAACCTGGTGTTGTTAAAGTATGGGCACACGGCTTGCTTCTGTTTGAAGGGACATTTCCCATACAAAGTCCCATGCCTGTTACTTGAGTCATAGTCATCCCAACATCAGGGCGAGGATCCCACCCACCACGAGAAGCAGTGGTATTGACCGTATAGGAAACGTTGGTCCCGACTGCCTCATAGAATGGGGGGGGAGGCAGTAAAACATAGCCAACAAGCTTCGGTCAGGTTTGGGGCAGTGTGGTTTAGAGCCATATACACAGCCTGCATAATGGACTCAAGAGATCTACTGGGCATAGGGTGGATTGATGTGGTTACCTGGATTGTGGAGTTGGGAAATGTGGATGCCTGGATTATGGGGTTGGGAAATGCAGATGCCTGGACCTTTACTGGCTTCTGTGTCTGGGTTTTTACTGACCATGGAGCTCTGGAGCCTAATCTGCCGGGGCTCCTTAGTACAGGGTTTGGACCCACCGACTCGAATAAGGGCTCCACTCTGAGTAGGATTTGACAAATGAGGCCATGCCATGGTCGGGTGTACTGCATTAGGCCCCAATTGAGTCCACTAGTCCAGCATTCATCTTGTTTTCCCTTGTCGGTAAAGGTAATTTTTAACAGGGTCATGTGAGGACTGTAGTTTACTCCCCAGGAACTGCACTTTAAAGGGGCTGCGAACTCTCCTTGAATCAGTTCATTAGTTACCTTCCATTTCCAGCATCCATCAGTGGAATCCACACAACTCCACTCTGCACAGTAATAGGCGACGGGCCCCCACACCTTTTACTGCCTTCCTTTCTGGTTTTATAACCTGGGCATGTGAAGAACCCATTATGCCTCATCGTGGCCTGGACCCTCATCACGTTGGGTCCTTGGAATCCCCCATCTGTGCATGCATGTTCTAGAGAGAAATACAATTCTGGGAAGCACTGATGTAGTGCTGCTGCCTCACATACAGTGGTGTTGTATTCTTTGTAGCTCTCTCCACTTTGGATGACCCATGTCTGCTTAAATGGCTGGTGAGGGTTGTGGATGTCGGCGGATGAGACCACTCCAGATAGTAGGGTCAGAGTCATACAGAGAGTCAGTGTTACCGTTAACAAGCTGCGGAGGGTACAAGGGCCTGACTTCCACGGTCTTGAACTAGTCAGAGTTTGAGAGGATTTGTTGGATGTTGTTTTACGTTCCATTCTGGATGGCTTCCTGCCCATCTGACGTGGGAGGAGTGTATCCATGGTCCAATTCTGTCGACCTTAAGGGCAGTGGGGGTAACATGGAGAATGACATAGGGTCCCTTCCAACGGGGTTCTAAGGTCTTAGCACTATGTCTTTTTACCCAAACTGTTTCTCCTTCTTTATAATCATGGCCTGGGGTTCTTCCCTCCTTACTCTCATGAAATGCCCTGACCATGGGCCAGATTTGTTTATGAATCTTGGAGAGTGCAGTGAGGGTTGAGTGATACTCTGGGACACCATCAGGCCTCGGGAGAACTCTTCTAATGATGGGGGGGAGCCCCATACATAATTTCGAACAGGGTTAGCCCCTTAACATAAGGAGTGCTTCTGGCCCGAAATACCACAAAGGGAAGGAGAGTCACCCAGTCCCCGCCAGTCTCCAAGCATAATTTGGATATAGTCTCCTTTAAAGTCCTGTTCATTCTTTCTACCTGCCCAGAGCTCTGGGGATTATATTCACAATGTAATTTCCAATTAGTCCCCAGCGCTTGAGCAAGCCCTTGCAAGACTCTGCTTACGAAAGCTGGCCCATTATCCGACCCTATCTGTTCCGGGACCCCATATCTGGGAATCACTTCCTCTAAGAGTACTTTAATGACTGTTTTACTGGTTTCCCTCTTAGTTGGAAAAGCTTCCACCCAACCCGAAAAGGTATCTACCATAACGAGCAAGTAGCGGTATCCATACCTCCCAGATCTTACCTCAGTAAAGTCTGTCTCCCAGCTCCTCCCAGGACTTCTTCCCACCTCCCTAGTACCTGTATGGACTCCGATCCGCCAGGCTGGTTTCATTTGGGCACATGCTTGGCACGCATCAGAGATCTGCTGTGAAATCGTCCCGCTTGCTCTGGGAAAGTCAGTTGCGCTGATGCGAATAGTTCGGAAGTTTTCCTGCTGCTCAGGTGGGTGGCCTTATGCAAATTTTGCGCTAGGAAAGTATCGAGGATCTCGTGGGAGAATAAGGATGCCCTCAGGTGTATATTGCCACTCCTTTGTCCTTTGATCCCCCCCCCCAGTTGGCCACCTTTTGTTCATCTACTGTAGATCTTCAGTTGAGTAGTTCAGTTGCAGAGGGAGTGAGGGGAGCTCTGGGTCTGGGAGCCGGAGGAAGAGAGCAGTCGGGGGTGTCCCTTCCTGGGCTATCCGGCAGGCTTCCTCATCCACTCTCCTGTTTCCTATTGCTTCAGTACCCATGCCCTTTTGATGCCCCGGGACGTGGATGACAGCCACCGCTTTTGGCAGGTCTACTGCTTTTAACAGTCGCTGTATCTCAGCGAGGTTTTTAAGTTCTTTTCCATCCGCTGTTTGGAATCCCTATTCCCGGTAGATGGCCCCGTGTACATGTAAGGTAGTGAATGCATACCTGCTGTCTGTGTAGATGTTGATGCGTTGCCCCTGCACCTGCTCGAGGGCTTCAGCCAGAGCTATCAATTCAGCATTTTGTGCTGACATACTGGGGGCCAAGGCTCTACTCCACACCACATGCCCGTCCTGATCCACTATGGCAGCCCCAGCTCTGCGCATTCCATCCTGTATGTAGCTGCTTCTATCTGTGTACCAGCGGGTTGGGCAATTATCCAGGGGGACGTCTCTCAAATCAGGGGGGACTTGGGTGGTGTTAGCCAGAATTTCCAGGCAGTCGTGAATTGGAGGTTTCTGTTCTGGCATAGGCAGTAAGCTTGCGGGGTTGAGGGTGGTGGGGCAGGCAAATGTCACTTGAGGGCTATCCAGGAGTAGGCCTTGATAGTGCATGAGGCAGGCATTAGTCATCCACTTACCCAGGGGTTGCTTCAGTACTCCTTCAATGGGATGTGGGGTTATCACACATAACTGCTGTCCAAATGTCAGCTTGTCAGCCTCCTTTACCAGAAGAGCGGCCGTGCCTATGATTCTCAAGCATGGGGGCCAACCCGCGGCTACTGCATCCAGGCGTTTGGACAGGTATGCCACTGGGCGTTTCCATGGACCGAGCTTTTGGGTCAGCACTCCCTTGGCCACCCCCCTCTTCTCATCTGCATATAGGATAAAAGGTTTTAGGGGGTCTGGGAGGGCCAGGGCCAGTGCCTGTAGGAGGGCCTCTCACAGTTTTTCAAAGGCTGGTGGTTGGCCCTCTTTCCATTCCCAAATTTTGGTCTCTTTGGTGGTCTCATATAGGGGTCGAGCAATCTCTGCAAAATTAGGAATCCAGAGGCAGCAGTAGCCTACTCACCCTAGAAACTCCCTAACTCCTCTCAGTGAAGTAGGAGTAGACAGGTGGAGGATGGTTTCTTTCATAGCCTCGGTCAGCCATCTGGCCCCACCCTTCAGTTTGTACCCTAAGTAGGTCACCTGGGTTTGGCAGATCTGAGCCCTCTTTGCACTGGCCTGGTAACCTAAATCCCCTAGGAGTGTCAGTAAATGGCCTGTCATTCGCTGGCAACTGCCTCTGGATGGGGCTGCCAACAGTAGGTCATCCACGTACTGCAGCAGAGTCCCCTCTGGGTTGGCCTTTCTAAAGGGCTCTAAATCCTTTAATTTCATTGAACAGGGCTCTAAATCCTCAAAATTTCATTGAACAGGGTTGGAGGGTTTTTAAACCCTTGGGGCAGTCTAGTCCATGTCAGTTGTTAACTTTTTCCTTCTTCTTGCCATTCAAAGGTGAATAAAGCCTGGCTGCTCTCTGCCAAGGGAATACTGAAGAAGGCATCCTTCAGGTCCAGGGTGGTATACCATTGGAGGATAGGACTCAGGTGCCCCAAGAGGGTGTATGGGTTTGGCACTGTGGGGTGTATATCTTCCACATGCACATTTACTTGCTTTAAGTCTTGCACAGGGTGGTAGTTGTTCCCTCCTGGCTTTTGTACCAGCAGGAGAAGTGTGTTCCATGCCGAACAACAGGGCCTCAATACCCCCTCCTGTAACAGCCTGTGGATATGCGGGGAGATGCCTCTCTGGGCCTCATTGGGCACTGGGTATTGTTTTATTCTGACTGTTGAGTGGTGGCCTTCAGTTCCACAATTATTGGAGTGATGTGTTTAGTGAAACCAATGCCCATCAACTTAGCCCATGCGTGCGGGGGTCGTAGAGAGGTGGCTGGTGAAGACCACCCCCTCTAGCTTCCTCGCCGCCGGAGATCTTCACTCCATCGGCCCGCGATGAAGTGGGGCTGGGGAGAGCAAGTGCGCTGCCGAACCGAAAACAATCACGGCAGGGAGTCGAGTCAAAGTGTTACAGCTCAAAAACTCAACTTTATTGCAGGTTCACTGAGGCTTATAACCCGTGCTGGCTTCCCCATTCGGGCATATGTCTCTTCCCAACTGGTCCTTTGAGGAGGCTTAATTTACAAGTTCCCAATTAATCCAATCCCTTCCCTTCCTAGCATAGTCCCTAATTATCATATTAGTACACGGAAGCTAGCCTTCCTTGCTCAGATGGGCGGGGGTGAGTTCGCGAAACTCCACAGGCTTTCTTTTGTCCTACAGGCCTATCTTCTCGGCTATTTCATGCCGTCATTTCCCCCTTTTTGTTTTATTTGGCATAGCTCCTGTCTTAGGTTGGTGCTTTTACTGGGCTCAGCTCTTACCCGTCTTTGAGTAGATAGCAGCTTTGGCTATCCCCCTGTCTTAGGTTGGCTGACCCAAAAAAGCCCTTACCCGTCTTTGGAGTCTGATGCTGCCTTTTGTAGGTATTGACGAGGGGGAGGGGCTCATACTTTGCCCGTAAGGCCATTAATTGGACTTCTTCTGCCTGTTTTCTAGCGAACCTTATGACCCGGTTGAGCAAGCAAGGGCCTACCGTGAACAAAAGTAAAAGAATAAGAGGTCTTTCTTCTTTTAAGGCTGTTCCTAAGGTTGTCTAGATTCTTTGTAATTACACCAGAGTGGTCTGCATAAAAGTAGCATTCTTCCCCTAAAGCCTGGCATATCCCTCCCTGTTCTAGTGCAAGGAGATCAAGCCCCCTTCTATTCTGAAGGACCATCTCTGCTAAAGAATCCAATGATGCCTTCATGTGTCTCAGAGTTATTTCTACCTTTTCTATCTGTCTGAGAGCTGTTCCTCCAGTAGCTGCACCTGCGATTCCCACTCCTATTATGCCCGCCAGGGCAAGGGCGGTTCTCTCTTTTATGTCTAGGAACTGAAAGGCCTCCTGCTGGGTGGTATAATGCTTTACAGCTTCTAGGTTGACACAAGGGATTAGTCCCGGGGCATACATTAGCATTTCCACCTCCCTTCCCCTTCAGCACTGTTCCCATTGTCCATTGAAGTAACCGTCTGCTAACGAGCAGAAATCGGTTTGGCCTTGACATTTCCAGTAGCGACGTTCATCACTGACCAGATGATGGTGCGAGGCCTGTGTGACTCGTCTGATGACTCAGTCTTCCCATGGGGCCATAGGGGTAGAATTCCGATGGCCAGGAGCATCAGATTTATTTCTGTAAGAACAAAGGGGTTTACCTTAAGGAGTTCATCCTTAGGTTGGGGGTTAAGAAGTTTCCGGGAGGTCATATTTGATGTTCCTTGCCGGGACCCAGATAGGTGTATTAGAGTCTATTGGCATAATACAGCCGAATCCTCGGCCTGTAGTTATAAGCGGGTCCGGGCCTCGCCATTGCTGGGTTAGAGGATCTCTCCACCGGACCTGTATTGCTGGTGTCTGGGGTAACTGTCCCCAGTGTTTTTGAAATCTATTGTAATGTACATTTTTGGAAAAATTTAAAATATTTATGTTTAATAATGCCCCTGCCAGCTGCAGGTGAGGACTGAGGTACCAGTCCTCTCCCCCTTTTTGTTTTTGTATTTGTTGTTTTAAAGTCTGGTGAGTTCTTTCAATGATCGCTTGTCCTTGTGGGTTATAAGGAATACCGGTGATGTGTTTGATATTCCATCTATTAAAAAATTGGCTTAGGGACTGAGATGTAAAGCAAGGCCCATTGTCTGTTTTGACCTGTTTAGGTAGGCCCAGGGTTGAAAAACATTGTATAAAGTGTGATTTAGCATGGGCGGCTTTTTCTCCAGAGTGGGCCGTTGCCCAACATGCTCCTGAATATGTATCTACTGAGACAAAGACAAATTTGAGTTTCCCAAAAGCCGGGTAGTGGGTGACATCTGTCTGCCAGATGATGTTGGGTTGAAGGCCTCGGGGATTTACTCCGGGCCCCTGCAGAGGCGGAACATTGAGAAAAGGTTTACAAGATTTGCAGGTATGTACAATTTTTTTAAGTTCTGAGACCGGTATATGGGGGAATCTTACCTGTAATCCCCTCCAGTTTAGATGGGTCAACTCATGAAGTTTATTTGGTTCAGTTACATCAACAATATTAATTTGAGAAGCTAATCTATCTGCCATGGCATTCCCCTTGGCGAGGAACCCGGGCAGATGAGAATGACTCCTTACATGTTGGACATAAATGGACTCTGCCCGGCCCTCCAAAAGAGACCGAGCTTGTATCATGAGAGCTGATATGGGGTTTCTGTCCAGTCTTATATGTGCTCCTGGGAGAGCTGGCAGAAGATTTGTCACATATAGGCTATCAGATATAAGATTAAAGGGTTGGGTGAAGTCCTGGAGGGCCATTGTGGCCGCTAGTAATTCCTTGTATTGTGCGGACCCTTGTACGTCTTGGGTCCGGACCTTTACTGGGACATCAGGGTTTTCTGGGGAATAGGCAATGTAAGCCCCCCCTCCTCTTCCTCCATCAGTGAAAACATACAAGGCATCGGCCAGAATCTTTTTGGAAAAGAGGTTGTTGGCTACTAATTTAATGGGTAGTCGTTGGAGGAGTGTGGCCCATGGAGAAGGGCCGAAATGGCAGTCCAGACTACCCAGGAATCCCTCCAGGGCTAGTGGTAACCGAGGGTGGGTATTTAATGCCCATTCCATATCTTCTATTCGGAGGGGTATGGCTATAGTATCAGGGTCTTTACCATAGTGTCTGATTGCTAAATTTCTGCCCTTTTTTATAGCATCAGTTATTTGATCTAAGACCGTGTATACCCTTGGTGCGCTGCCAAGAGAGGTATGCACCCATTCCAATGGTTTTCCTTCTTGGACTAACACGGCCATGGCAAGCTCCTTCCCCGGAAAAATCCAAAACGTAAGGTCTTTTCTTTTATCGAACCTCTGTAGCTTGGCAGAAAATAGGGCCCTAGAGAATTGATCAAAGATTTGTAAATGTTGCTCTGAGAGCTCAACCTCCCCTCCACAGGGCCCCCCCTTCTCGAGGAGGGAAAAGAGGGGGAGGAGGGTCTCAGTAGAGACTCCAACCCAGGGCCTGAGCCAATTTATCTCCCCCAACACCTTTTGTAATTGGGTGATTTCAAGGTTCTTAGGGATAGAGATGGAGGGGAGGAGAGGTCTGACAGCAGTAAGGTGAAGTTCCGCGCCCAGTACCTTGAGCGGGGGCACCCATTGTACCTTCTCAGGGGCAATGGCAAAACCAGCCTCCCCAAGGCGATCTGAAATTTTGTCCATTAACTGATGGAGTTTTGGTAAGGCCCTGTGACCCAAGATAAGATCGTCCATATATGCGTACATAAGGACGTCAGGGTCACCATAGAAAAAGTCCTGTAGTAATGTGGCCAGATAATTTTGGCAAAAGGCCGGACTGTTTGCCATCCCCTGAGGAAGGACCACCCACTCGTACCTTTGGTCAGGGCATGCAAAGTTAGTTGAGGGGACAGAGAATGCGAATTTGTGACAGTCTTCTGGATGGAGGGGGATGGAGAAAAAACAATCCTTAAGGTCTATTACTGCTAGATGGAACTCAGTGGGTATTGCAGGAACCCAGGGCATTCCCCTTAGGGGGGCCCCGGCGATCTCCATCCTGTCGTTTATTTTTCTCAAGTCTTGTAACATCCTCCATTTGCCTGAGGGTTTTTTTATTACGAACACAGGGGTATTCCATGGGCTCATCGAGGGACGGATACGCCCTCGGGCCAACAAGTCATCGATAATGCCCTTGAGCGCCGTCAGCTTCTCTTCCTTGAGGGGCCACTGCTCCACCCAGACCGGTTTACCCGGTTTCCATATAATTGGTGGAACGCGGGGGGCAGTGGCCTTTAGACTTGGGGGTACACCTTAACAAGATCTTTCCTAACCCCGTCCGAGGGGCCGGATATACTCTCTAATGGGTCTTCAAAGAACCTGTTGTGGTCGGTGGTAAGAACTACATCCATCTGGGCCATTATGTCTTTTCCGGCCAAGTTATCCTTTAGTCCTTGTACCACCAGGGGGCGGATACGCCCTCGTTCACCCTCAGGCCCCACCCAGGGGAGATAGGAGGCGGTTTCCTGAGCTTTGGAAGTCCCTCCTACTCCAGATACGTGAGGTCCAGGGACTAGCTCCCAATGGCTGGGAACCTCTTCCTTTTTTAAGACAGTTCTATCGGCCCCCGTATCCAAGAGGCATTTGAAACTTTGTCCCCCAATAGCGATGACTGTCTTAGGACGGGTAAAGTCACATAGAGGAACAGTCCAGTTGACCGGGCAAGGATTTGGTCTAATAGGACCCATATCAGGGCCTTGCCTCCTTGGTTGTAACGGGGCTAGAGGCTGCCCCCTCTCTAGTTTAAAGGCCTCCCATTGATATCATACTTGGACTGGCAGTCACGTTTCCAGTGATACCCCTTCTTACATCTAGGGCAAGGAGCGGGGGGCAATCCCTGATTTCTCTGCCCTTTATCGGGTCTTTCTTTTTCCGGGCATTTCCTGCGAAAGTGACCTTCCTTACCGCAGGCAAAACATTTCCCTCTTGATTCGGCCCTTTCTGTGGTCTTTGCTTCCTTTTGGAGAGATAAAGCTTGGGCCAAAGCCACCGTGAGGGTTTGAACCTTGTGAGATTGAGTTCCCACGTCCTGGGTGGCTATTATCCAGGAATGCATTGTCCGGTCCCTGAGGCCGGCACAGGCCTGTCTATGGTCACCATTCATACCTTCCCAAACGGTCAGCTTAATGAATTGATCTCTTATGTCCCCAGGGGGCAACTTACGCTTTATGCTCCGCTCTACCCTGTCGATGAATGATGGTAAATCCTCCTCGGACCTCTGCCGCAGCCCCGCCATGGGGTTTTCCGTGGGCCCGGTGTCTAGCTTAGCCCACGCCCGAATTCCGCAGTCTCGAACTTGCTCCCTATATTGGGGAATCTGTACCCGAGATTGTTCAAGCCCGGTAGCATACCCAGTTTGGGTTCCTACCAGCATTCCCCAAGTGATGGCTACTGGGGGGTTAGCAGCGGCATTGGCTTCAGCCTGTTCCCTGCATTCCTCCCGGAATAGAGCGACCCATCTAATAAAGATGGGATTAGGAAGTACCGCTTTGGCGGCATCCATCCAGTCCTTTGGCACACAGGGATGATAGGCGACATCCTGTAGGAGGGTGGTCGCCCATGGGGAGTTGGGACCATCCTCTGCCACAGCCTTTTTGAGTTCTTTTAGGTCCTTGGCCTCCCAGGGGTACCAGTCCAAGGGTCGGACAGGGGTGGGATTGACATTAACCGGAAAGGCTTGAACTAATTTAGGAGTGACCCCCCCCTCTTGCACCTCGGCGTAAGCCGGTGGTCGGGAGAGTTCCTCAGAGAAGCGTTGTTCTGTCTCTCTGGCCTCCTGCCTCGAAGCCGAGTAGGGGGAAGGGATGGGGCCCATGGAGTCTGGATACTCAGGGGCGTCCCAGGCCATATGCTCCTCCCTGAGACCAGGGGGTCTCTCAACCTCTTCCGGAGCTGAAATTCCACCCCCAGGAGGTGGGAGGGAGTCGGGGTGAAAAGTGGCTTTAAGCGCCACAATCATGGGGTAAAAGCCCAAAGGAGGTCCTGCTCCGAGAATCCTTTCTCTTTCTCTTGCCAGCTTTTCTATTCGCCCCCAAACTTCCCAGGAGAAAAGGTTGGCCCCTCTTACCCAGGGGGCCAGAAAGAGGACGTGGTCCCAGGCAGGCTCTGCGACCGCATCGGTCAGTTCTAACCCCCTGGATTTTAACATCAATCTCAGCGCTTTAAGCGCTGGGTCCTCATTTTTTCCCATTGCGTTTCCCATTTTTCTGGGACTCACTTACCCGAAAGACCGATTGGCCCCAGCCGTATTTCTAGCCGTTAGGGTCTCGAGGGGGGTCTTCGAGCCCCACGTTGGGCCGCCAGATGCGGGGGTCGTAGAGAGGTGGCTGGTGAAGACCACCCCCTCTAGCTTCCTCGCCGCCGGAGATCTTCACTCCATCGGCCCGCGATGAAGTGGGGCTGGGGAGAGCAAGTGCGCTGCCGAACCGAAAACAATCACGGCAGGGAGTCGAGTCAAAGTGTTACAGCTCAAAAACTCAACTTTATTGCAGGTTCACTGAGGCTTATAAGCCGTGCTGGCTTCCCCATTCGGGCATATGTCTCTTCCCAACTGGTCCTTTGAGGAGGCTTAATTTACAAGTTCCCAATTAATCCAATCCCTTCCCTTCCTAGCATAGTCCCTAATTATCATATTAGTACACGGAAGCTAGCCTTCCTTGCTCAGATGGGCGGGGGTGAGTTCGCGAAACTCCACAGGCTTTCTTTTGTCCTACAGGCCTATCTTCTCGGCTATTTCATGCCGTCACATGCGGAGGGGTATCTATCTATCCATTAGGTCATGTTAGGCGGCACCTGTAGGTTCTTGGGCTTCCTGAATAATCTGTATTCATCATGGGTGGATAGGGTCAAGATATGTAATGGGGCTCCCTGTCCATCCATGACCTGGATTCCCCCTGGTTCAAAATGTATTCTGGCTCTGACTTTGGTCAGGAGGTCCCTCCCCAACAGTGGTGCCGGACTATTGGGGACTACCAGGAATGAGTGCGTGACCTGGTGTCTTCCTAAGTTGACTTTATGACTGGTGGTCCATGGGTAAGCCTTCGACCCAGTTGCCCCCTGCACTATGCTTGTTTTGTCCTTTCTTAATTGACCGTGACCCTGGGTAAGAACAGAATGCCGTGCCCCCGTATCGACCATAAATCCCACGGGTTTCCCCTCCATGTACATCATTACCCAGGACTCAGGGAGGGGATCTGAGTCCCATCTCCCTCAGTCATCTTCCCCTGCTACTAACACCTTAGCCCAGTCTCCCTCTCCCTTTTCCTCTCTGCGGTAGGCCCTTCTTTCTTCTCTCAACCTGCCTCTTTCCCTCCCCAACTCTGGACACTCATTTTTCCAATGTCCGAGATTCTTGGAATAGGCACACTGGTCCTCACCCAATCGCTGGCAGTGAGCCCCTCCCTTCCGATCAGACAGAGGGGCTGTCCTCTCAGCCCCCGCCAAAAGAACCCTTACCATTTCCTTTTGAGCTCGCCTGTTTTCCTTTGTCTGGTAATCTCTATCCTCCTTTCTTATTCTATCCTCTATCTCTTCCTTTGATTCCCGGGTGTTATATACCTTTTCTGCCACTTGTAGTGCCTCAGCTATGGTCATGGTCCCAATATTTTCTCTAGAATTGAGTTTTTTTCGTATGTCCGATGTGGATTGGCTTATGAAGGAGAAAAGGACTGTGGGGCGGTTAATCTCATTCTCGGGGTCTAGTGGAGTGTATTGCCTGTAGGCGTCATACAATCGTTCTAGGAAGACGGCCGGGCTTTCGGTTTCCCCTTGCATAATTGCTCTTACTTTTAAATAATTGGTCAGCCACCTGGCAGCTGCCTGGAGACCTGCTACTAGAGTCTGGCGGTAGACTTGGAGACGCTCCCTACCTGCGACGGTCCCATAGTCCCAGTCCAGTCTAGTTAATGGGAAGACTTCATCAATCAAGTTGGGGAGAGCCGTAGGGCAGCCGTCTTCTCCTGGCACATTCTTGCGGGCCTCCAAAACAATTCTCTCCCTTTCCTCGGTACTGAAAGGGTTCTTAAAAGTTGTTGGCAATCATCCCAGGTAGGTGCATGAGTGAACATAATAGATTCTATCAGCCCCGTAAGACCTTTAGGGTCCTGTGAGAATGGAGGATTTTGTGACTTCCAATTATGCAGATCACTGGAGGAAAAGGGCCAGTACTGATATTGTTGTCCTCCAAGACCTGCACCTGTGATGGTGTGCACTGGTAGGAGAGGAACTGTTTCAAGGGGGTCGGAGGTGGAGGAAACAGGGTCCGCGCAGCCCACTGCGCGGGGGCAGAGACAACAGGGTGCCTCTTCCGGGTCTGGAGGGTTAGGCTGTCCTCTTCAGAGGAGCTCAATGCAGTCGGGGGGGGGGTCCTGGGAGTCAAGGATTGTGATCAGGGAGCATAATGGGGAGGTCTCTCGGCCTCCACCTCGAGATCATTGAGAAGGGAAGGTTGTGATTCTGGGAGGACAGGTTTCTGTGGAGGCAAAGGTTCAGGGGGCTGAGGTGGGGGGTATAGGGGCCTGGACTCTGCTGAGGTCTTTCGGGACTCAAGAGCCAGGATGGGAAGGGGTGTGTTGGGGTTTAGGAATGAAGCAAGCCACTCAGGAGGAGTGGAGAACTTCCCATATTCTAAATAAAAGGGATTTGGTCAGGATGCCCGCGTTTTCCTGGTTGAGTTACAATCCCTTTGACCCGTGCAATAACATCCCGGGAAAGGGATCTGGCTGGAGGCCATCCTACTCCAAAGGCAGGCCATTCTAAGGAACAAAAAGTGTCAAACTTACCTTTTCTGATCACAAAGCCCATGTTTTGAGCTTTCTTCTGGACCTCTGAAAAATGACTTAGGAGCAAGTCTTTAGGAGTAGATACAGAGTGATCCACAGTGGGAAAGACAAACAGCAGGAAACAAATACAAAGAATGCCGACAGCAAACGAAAACGAGACTCCTATCACACACTAGTCAGTAAGCCACTGAGTCAGTCTTATGGTTCTGCACTCGCTCGACCAGTCCTTCTCTCACTCAGGTGCGCACCACATTCACCACCACTACCTGGGAGCTCCCGAATCCACCCAAATGGCATCCACGTGGTCTTGACTTCCAGGAGAGGGAATTCCTGCAACCCCTCGCCTAGCGAGGTTGCCTGGAGAGGAGTTTCTCTCAAAACCAGGAGGTATAAAGAACCTCAAAACCAGGGAGGTATAAAAACCTTCTAGAAGGAGCCCCTCTCCTTCCCAGTCAGGGTTGGCCATTACCCTGCCGTGGCTACCAGATACAGACCAGATACAGGACGCCAGTGCACGTTCCAGATGCAGGCCTGTTCCCTGTGTCCGTTTATTCGGTGGGATATCTCAGTGGGACCTCCAAATGTTAAGTTCACTTGAACCCGAGTCCGGAGATCCCCGCACCGACAAAGGAACAGCAAAGAATGCAATAAGCAAGCAGGCGTTTATTGCGAGGCTGGCTAGCCAGGGTCAAGCCTCCTTCCAACGTGCAGGTCAGGGCGAGATAGGCAAGACCCCAACAAAGGGGTCGGGTTACATTTATAGGTCCTTCAGGCCGTTGTCCTGAGGCCCGCGCTTTTTTCGGGCCAATCATTTTGTACCAGCACATACAATTGTAACCTATCAATTTAAACATGACTTACCTATTACCCAATGGGCTTAAAAATTAACATTACATAATTCCCGCTCAAGCAATTCCTGCACAAGCAGTGAAACCTTCCAACTGTCACGTAGATAACAGCTTTGAACATCTGCTTGTGGGCAGGGTTAAGCAATATGGTTGAGCAAGCCATGAGTAAGCTATTTTGGGCTGTAATTGGAAACTTTCCTCCTGACGGCCTGGTTTCTCTCGGCACGTCCATTGGGGTCTGTCCTTACACAGGGAGACCCTGTCTTGAAAAGGCACCCACCCCCAAAAAAGAGTAGTAGTAAAGGCCAGTTAAAATAAGACAGGAGGGCCAGGTGTGGTGGTGCATGCCTTTAGTCCTAGCACTAGACAGGCGCAGGCAGGTGGATCTCTGTGAGTTCAAGGGCAGCCTGGTCTACATACTGAGTTCCAGGCCAACTGAGGTTACAGGGAGATCCTGTCTCAAAAAGAGCAATAAAGTAAAATTAAATTAAGATAAAAAAAACAACAACCCTCTGCTCCTGAATAGAATCTCTGGCCTGGGTGAAGACCATTAGGTTCATTTTGAGGGGAGACTCAGTGCAAAGGGGAGAGAATGTCCGGACTCCAATGAAAAGGAAGTTGGGTTTATTTCAGGCATGATGACTCGCCTGCCTGTGTCGGGATTAGGATGACCGGCATTAGAATGTCCCCAGAATGGCAGTTTTATCCTCAGGGACACAAGGAGGTGAGTCTACAAGGAGGTGGGGGCGAAGAGATGGGGTTTAGGGCATAGGTGGATCTGTGGCTGGTTCAGTAGAAGCATCTCAAGATAAACTGAGGCTTGTGACTAGTATCGGTAGGAGCCTGATTGCAGGATATTGCAGCAACAACGTTCTGGGAACTTCTACCTCAGTTGGCTTCCTGGAAAATCCCTCACTTAGGTGGGCTTGTGACCTTACAGAGACCTATCATTCCAAAGAAGTCTTTGCGGTGAGGACTGAGGGGCAAGTTGGTTCCAAAGAGATGGCTCCTCCTCTTCCCGGGTGCAGTCTTGCCTAGAGGGTAAGTGCCTTCCTTTGCAGGGGAAGGCTGTTCAGAGAGGCTCTGTATGCTGCTCCTGTAGGTTTAAGACAATGACTGGAGATCTGTTGGTGCTTTTGGAGGTTCCAGAACAGGACATTGTTTTGTTTTTAAATCTGATAGTAAAATGCTTTTTTGTAGTTCTTTTTTTTTCTTTTAATTGTTCTTATTTTATGTGTATAAATGTTTTGCCGGCATGTATATAGGTGCATTGTGTGTGTACAAGCCTGTGGAGGTCAGAAGGGGATATCAGATTCCCTGGAATTGGAGCTATAGATGGTTGTTAGCCACTGTGTATGTAGATGCTGGGAGCTGAACCAGGTCATCTGCAAGAGCAGCCAGTCCTCTTAATCACTGACATCTTGATAGCCCCTGTTTTTGTTTTTGTTTTTTTCAAGTAGGGTCTCACTATCTAGCTGGCTAGGGTGGAACTCACTTATGTAGACCAGGCTGGCCTCAAATTGACTTCCTCTGCTTCCCAAGAACTGGAATTGAAGGCTCATTAAAAGCATATAGCATCAGGCTGGGCGTGGTGGCGCACGCCTTTAATCCTAGCACTTGGGAGGCAGAGGCAGGTGGATCTTTGTGAGTTCAAGGCCAACCTGGTCTACAGAGTGAATTCTAGGACAGCTGGGGATACAGGGAGACCCTGNCAGGTTAGACATCTTCGTGTGCAGCCCATACACTTGAGGTACATGTTTATCATGAAACAGCCCATATTTAACATCCTGGAGACAGAGTTCAGTGTAGCTGAGTAAATGCATTGCCAGGGACTCAAGCAGAGTCATAACCACACTATGTACTCTGAGGTAAACTTTACCATTTATCATTCAAAATAATAACCATTTTCATAGTGAAGAAACATTCATCTTTTAAAGATGAGAGTGTTAAACAGCTGTACTACGTAGCTGAAAATTAAGAAGGGATCAATGAATATTTTTTCTTTTATATATTTGTAATTCAATTGAATTGTACTGTTAGAAAAATGTTCAGGTTTCTAAAATCCAAAATAATACAGAAAAAATTATGTTTTAATAGAATTTTATAAAATTTTATTGAGACACTTAAGAGAACTTATGATTTTTCATATTTATGATCTTATTAGATTGAAGGATTTCAAAATGTTTTTAATTATTGTCATGTAGGAAATATTTAAAAAGGAAATGAATGACATTGAATTCATAAATAAATAAAATGGAAAGTATTTGAAAGAACAGGAGAAACTGTATGGTGAGCTGGTATTACCTAAAATAACATAGACATACTTTTAAAATATGTTAGATTATAAATTTGTTGTGTTGATAAAATCAATTTAGAATTTAATAAAGGCTGTTTTTATAGCTGTAAAATTTGTAAAGTTGAAGGATTTATGAAATACGTCATAGAGTGAACATCTCAAATCTTTTTCAAGCAATTTAAAAATTAAAAAGCTGCAATGGATACAGATAAATCTGAAAAAAATACCAAATTTTTACTGAATCAGGATCCAAGCAACTATTCATTTTTATACTTCCTAAATTTTCCATAATCAACATGTGTTTCTTTTATATGTGAGAAATGCTAAAGTGTCAATGTTTGTGAAATTGTTTTATAATTTGCCTTTCTCCACTAAAACCCCACGCCATCTTATTTCCAAAGAAAATTGATATGATTAAAACATATCAAAGAATTAGTAATTTTATAAAGTATATCATTGGTTTAAACAGTGGCACACCTGTCTGATTGATAGTGATGTAATATGGTATAATTTAAACAAATATATGTAAATATGTATATATATATATTTGTGTGTGCATGTGTCCACTTGTGGGAAGCAGGTCATTCCTTTTTCCATGTAGGTTCTGGGGATTGAACTCAGGTCCTCAGGCTAGGTGACAAGTGCCTTTACTCCCTGAGCCATCTTGTTGCCCATCCCAACTTCTTGTGCTTCCACCCCCAGGCACTGTGCACTCTTCTGATTGTTGAAGCAGTGGTAACGAAGCCTTCTCGCATTCCGTGTTTAAGGTTCCTCTCCAGTGAGTTCTTTTATGTCTAAAAATAATCAGGACAACTGAAGGTTCTCCTACATTGTATACATACAATGGTTTCTCTTTAGTGTGAGTTTTTTTGTGTATTTGAAGGAAACTAGACTGAAGGCTTTCCCACATTGTTTATATACATAGGGTTTCAGGTATATAGCTATTTTTAATGTTTTATTTTAAAGATTTCCTTTTATTTATGTGTAAGCATATATTAATATGTGTGTTCAGGTGCCCACAGAGGTCCAGAAAAAGGAGTCAACTCCCCTGGAGCTAGAGTTACAGGTGGTTGTGAGCTGCCTGATATGGGTGCTAGGAAACAAACTTTGGTCCTCTGAAAGAGCAGGACGCACTCTTAACCACTGAATTATCTTTCTTGGCTCTAAAGCTTTTTAAAATTACATTTACTGCCAGGCGTGGTGGTGCATGCCTTTAGTCCCAGCACTCAGGAGGCAGAGGCAGGCAGATCTCTGTGAGTTCAAGGCCAGGCTGGTCTACATATCGAGCTCCAGGCCAGCTAGGACTAAAGGGAGACCCTGTCTCAAAAAGACAAAAAAATTACATTTACTTACTTATGCATTTATCACGTGTGTGTGTCTGTGTGTATAAATATGTGTGGAAGTCAGAGGATAATTTGCCAGAGTCATTTCTCCCCTTCCACCATATGGGTTCTGGGTTTGAACTCAGGTCATCTGGCTAGGTGGCAGGTGCCCTTACTTGCTAAGCCATCTCATCGGCTCATATGCAACTATTCTAAATGAATTATGAAGTCTGTAGAAATAGGCAAAATTTGCCAGATTAATTTCTAATTACAGAATGTTGTGTACCATCAAGGCTCAAACCATAATATGTTCAATATATGATACTATATATGTTGAATATTTTGAACCGAAGAAGACTGGAAGTCCCCCCAGAAGAGTGGTCTCTCTGACTCACTAGTCTCCTATCTCCTATGACAAGATGGCAAGACAGTGGAACATAATGAGTCTGCAAATAGACGAAGACACATATGGTAGCTTTGTTTACAACAAAGTCACCATCACAGTCACTGGGAAAGAGTGGACTTTTCAACAAATCCTGCTTGGGGGAGGGGGTTGACCCTTCACCTTTACAAGGAAAATTAACTTAAAATGAATCATAGGCTTAAATATAAAAGGCAAAATAGCAAAGCATCAAGGATGAAGAGATGGCTCAGCAGTTAAGAGAACTGACTCCTCTGGAAAAGGACCCAGATTTGATTCCCAACACCCACATGGCAGCTAACAACCACCTCAACTCTAGTTCAGGGGCTCCAGTACCTTCTTCCGACTTCCTTGGGCATTGCACAACATGGGTACACTTACAAACATGCAAGTGATACACTCATACCGATACAAACATAAAAATAAAATAGTAAAAAATGTAGTAAAGCATTTAGGAGAAAAATGGAAGAAAATATGTCCTTGAGGCAGGCAAAGTTTCTTAAATAGGACACAAAACAATAGTAACCACAGGAGACTATAAATTGGACTTCATGACAATAAGAATATCTGTTAGTCTAAAACACCTTTATGAAAAGGCAGGCTGAGGATGCGCAGCTCAGCTGAATAGTTACCTTGCATGTGAAAACCCGAGTTCAATCCCCAGCATGGAAAAGCAATAACAAAAACAATGGAACAAAACAGCAGAGGGGATCGAAATACAAGCCATGAACAGTACTTTATTGCACGAGTGACATGCCTAATTTTCCTAAATGGGTAGAAAGAAAATTCCACTTCAGAAAAATGAAATTGCCTTACTTCCCCCAAACTTTACTGCTGAAAACAGATAAAAATCTGTAGTTGTTCTGTATGATGCAAACTTAAGAAGGGTCTGAAAATTAGAGAGACACTGACCAGGGATCCTGAGCCTGGGGAGTGGCACAGTGGCAAGTTCCATGGTTTTGCTTTTGCCCTGTGCACCTCAGACCGAAGTAGAAAAGAGTAGTGTGGTAAGGCCAGTACACATACACACACACACACACACACACACACACACAAACACACACACACGCACACACACACAACACCTGAAGGAAAGCGTGCTTCCTTCTGCCAGAGGACTATCGAAACAGCAGCCTAGCAAGACAGAAAACCAGATCATTGCCATCCCAGTCAAACACCACAGAAGAATGTGCACTTCACCGGCCCTGTCAGCAAGGGCAGAATCAATCAGTCTTCCCCAGGCCTGCCCTGCCACGAAAATGCAGCCAGGACTTTCATCCCTCGAGGCTTCTCCAAAATCTATCACAGGGGAGGGAGAACATGTGGGGAGGAGCCTGGTCTTCAACCCCTGTCAGATGGTACAAAGAACACTCCACAGGCATCAGTGGAAGTGAGTGAGGAGCCTGGATGGCCACTCCACTTGGTGATAATGCCGTGGGGCCTCTTCCCCCGCCACAGCACTGGTAGACAAGGCCAGCAGTGACCAACTTAAATAGGCCATGGATTTCACACTATCCCAGTGCCCAGGTTTCAACTGAAAGGCACTCATCATACTAAGAACCAGAAAAAAAAAAAACCTAGCATGCTCAAGACTCTGAACTTTCAGGCTTCAACAATAACAACCCACATGCAAACACAGAAACACACATATATTCTCTCTCACCAGAACATGCTTAATTTGAATGAAAAGACAGCTAACAAAAACCAAAACCCAATATTGAGATGACATAAATGTTAAGACTTTTCTTACATATATCTTTTTATATTTATTTATTTATTTATTTATTTATTTATTTAGGTCTTTTTGAGACAGGGTCTCCCTGTAGCTCTAGCTGTCCTGGAACTCACTCTGTAGACCAGGCTGGCCTTGAACTCACAAAGATCCACCTGCCTCTGCCTCCCAAGTGCTAGGATTAAAGGCGTGCACCACCATGCCTTTATTTTTTTGAGACAGGGTCTGTTGTGTAGTCCTGGTTGGCCTGGAATTTACTATGTAGACCAAGTTGCCCTGGAACTCACAGGGATCCTCCTGCCTCTGCCTCTAGAGTGTTGGGATTAACACACCCAACCTCATATATATATTTGTTTTTCTTTCTTCCCTTCCTCCCATCTTTCTTTCTCTCTCTTTTTTCTTTCTTTCTTTTCTTTCTTTCTCTCTTTTTCTTTCTATTTCTTTCTTCTTTCTTTTCTTTCTCCCTTCCTTCCTTCCTTCCTTCTTTGTTTTCCTTCCTTCCTTCCTTCCTTCCTTCCTTCCTCCCTCCCTCCCTCCCTCCCTCTTTCTTTCCTTCCTTCCTTCCTTCCTTCCTTCCTTCCTTCCTTCCTTCCTTCCTTCCTTCCTTCCTTCTTTCTTTCTTTCTTTCTTTCTTTCTTTCTTTCTTTCTTTCTTTCTTTCTTTTGTCTTTTTGAGATGGGGGTTTCCCTGTAGCTCCAGCTGTCCTGGAACTCACTCCTTGGACCAGGCTGTCCTTGAACTCACAGAGATCCGCCTGCCTCTGCCTCCCCAGTGCTAGGATAAAAGGTGTGTGCCACCACACCCGGCATTATATATCTTAAAGCATCTTTTTTTTTTTTTGGCTTTTTGAGACAGAGTCTCCCTTTAGTGCAAGCTGGCCTGGAGCTTGCACTGTAGACCAGGCTAGCCTTGAACTCACAGAGATCTCCTGCCTCTGCCTCCCAAGTGCTGGGATTAAAGGTGTACATGAAATTGGATGCGAGGTGGTGTGTATGTACATGAAATTGGATGTGGGGTGGTGTGTATGTACATGAAATTGGATGTGGGGGAGTATGGGGGTGAAGATGTGCAAAGGGGGCTATGTCAAGAAATATGACATTTTCAAAAATTTAATTTTAAAAAGCTAAGAAAAATAATGTTATTTATTTGTTGCCATTTTATGTGAGTGTTTTGTCTACATGTGTGTAAATGAAACACCTGTGTGCAAGGTCATGGACATTAAATGACGCTGTCAGAGCCTTTGGAACTAGACAGTTGTTAGCTGCCATGTAGGTGCTGGGAACTGAACCTGAGTCCTATGCAAGAGCAGTCAGTACTCTTAACTGCTGAGCCATCTTTCCAGCCCCTTGCTGAAGCATTTTTTTTGTCTTTTCGAGACAGGGTCTCCCTGTAGTCCCAGCTGACCTGGAACTCACTCTGTAGACCAGGCTGGCTTTTAACTCACAAAGATCCTCCTGCCTCTGCCTCCCGAGTGCTAGGATAAAAGGCGTGCGCCACCACGCCCGGCTTTTTTTTTTTTTTTCTGAAGCATTTTTTTTTAATTTTTTATTTATTTCTGTATGTATATGAATGTACTGTCTGCATGCAGGTCTGTGCACCCGTGTCGTGCAATGCCGCGGAGGTCAGAAGAGGGTCTTGGACTCCCCTGGAACTGGAGTTCTCCTGGAATTGGAGTTTCAGATGGTTCTCGGCCTCCCAAGTGCTAGGATTAAAGGCATGCGCCACCACGCCCGGCCAGAGTGAGACTTCTAAAAAGCTGAAACAAAGACAAAATCTTGAGTGTAGTAACAGAGCAACAATACTTTATTTACCCTTGGAGGAAAAGCATTGGAATGACAGATTCCTCACCAAGCATCACGGAGACCAGAGGGAAAGAGAAGAGTTCAAGTGCTGAAAGAGCTGCCCCCCCGGAATTATATATTCAGCAGGAACACGGTTTAAGAACAGAAGGGAAATCAAAACATTCTCAGATGAAAGAAAACTAAGTGAATTTGTCACTAACAGATTGCCCAGGAAAGAACAGCTCACAGATGAAGGGGGAAACCTTAGGTCTTGAATTCTTCTTTTTTGAGACAGGGTCTCCCTATAGCCCCAGCTGTCTTGTAACTCATCATATAGACCAGGCTGGCCTTGAATTCACAGAGCTCTGCCTGCCTCTGCTTCTCAAGTGCTGGGATCAAAGGCGTGTGCCACCATGCTCAGCTGTCTTGAATGCTTCTTGCATGGTCACCTCTTCTAGAAGGCTCTGTCTCACACCCCCTCACCAAAGCCCTCCTGATATGACATGACTCAATCCCTGGACCAGAGTCCTACACGACTGACCCTCCTCAGAATAGGAAAACCCACTCTGCACCTGCCCAAGATAACCTAAACTCAACCCCAAATTCCTTCCCTCTCCCTGGCTGATCTCCCCTCCCCTCCCCTCCTCCCTCTCTCTCTCTCCCTCCCTCCCTCCCTCCCTTTCTGACATTCTGGACTTGGACCTTCCCTGTACCTTCCTTTGGCCCTGACTGCTACTGCTACACAAGACAGGAAGGATCTTGTATCAAGATTCTTACTGACTGGTCCAGGAAACTTGTTGCCGAGCCCCTCTCCAGATCTTTATTTTGCCCTTCTGATTTTCTGTCACTCTGACCTCCAGAGCAAGGGCCATCACTGTTGTGCCAGTCCTTTCCACCCAACACCAGCCATCCTTGCCCAACTGCAGGCTAAGCACAAGCACCTAAGGCCTGTCTAGGTGGAGTTCCAACTTTTCATTCTTTGGATCTCAGAGATCTCTGAGACTCTGGAACTCCCTAATGGATGTCCTGACACTCAGCCCATTAGCCGGACCTTTGTCCAGGAGGATGCTCTGACCCAGCTTTGCATCAGCATTCTTTCTTTTTCTGGTCTTTTTGAGACGGGTCTCCCTGTAGCCCCAGCTGCCTTGGAACTCACTATGTAGACCAAGCTAGCCTCAATCTTACAGAGACCTGCCCACCTCCACCTCCCAAGTGCTGGGATTAAAGTTGTGCACCACCACAAAATTCTAGGATTCTTAGTGACATGCCCTTGGCTGTTTTTTAAATAACCTTTCAGTCTGATGTAAAACAAAAGGAACCGTATTCCCTATGGATCTTTGTCCACAATACAAATTAGATAATATTAACCAGTGGCCTACATTTGGCATATTTAATCCAAATTTCTTTTTTTTAAATTTTTTTTGTATGTGTATGAATGTACTGTCTGCATGTAGGTTTGTGCACCTGTGTTGTGCAATGCCTCGGAGGTCAGAAGAGGGTGTTGGATTCCCCTGGAACTGGAGTTCTCCTGGAATTGGAGTTTCAGACGGTTCTCAGCCGCCATGTGGGGCTGGGGATCAAACCTGGGTCCTCTGCAAGAGCAGTCGGTGCTCTTAACCGCTAGGCTATCTCTCCAGCCCCTAGTTTTTTTTTTTTTTTTTTTTTG
>VZQC01001310.1:1001563-1118851 GCA_009823505.1 Rhizomys pruinosus
TATGTGTAATGTACTACTGTCTGCATGTAGGTTTGTGCACCCGTGTCGTGCAATGCCGCGGAGGTCAGAAGAGGGTCTCGGATTCCCCTGGAACTGGAGTTCTCCTGGAATTGGAGTTTCAGACGGCTCTCGGCCGCCATGTGGGTGCTGGGGATCGAACCCGGGTCCTCTGTAAGAGCGGTCGGCGCTCTTAACCGCTAGGCCATCTCTCCAGCCCGCAACTAGTGTTCTTAACAGCTGAGCCATCTCTCCAACTGCAATTGTGAGATGTTTTTCTTATAGCAGTTAACCTACCTACACGTTTTGTCATACTTCCCCATCTACAACTGAATTCACTAAGGCATTAGCTGTGAAACCCTTTGAATGACTGCAGAAATATGTTAACTCTCCTTGAAGAAACTTGCTAACTGCTAAATGCAAGTTCTTTTTACCGGGTGCCTATGCTTACACTTTTCATTGAGTCTCCGAGGCTTGAAAGTGCTTTGAGGTCCAGCACTGAAAGCAAAAAGATTCACCCCTTGCTGTTTCCACCAGGTCTCAGTCACTAGAACTTGTTACTCCACATCCCTAGTGAGAACTAGGTCATCAGTGTTACTTTCTACTGAAGCTTCATAATAAAGTCAATGCTGTGATCTGAGTGAACAAAGCAGTTTATATTACCACACTATTTCTTAAGAATTAGTATTTGGGGCTGGAGAGATGGCCTAGCGGTTAAGAGCACCGACTGCTCTTGCAGAGGACCCGGGTTCGATCCCCAACATCTACATGGCGGCTGAGAACCGTCTTTAACTCCAGTTCCAGGGGAATCTGAGACCCTCTTCTGACCTCCGAGGCACTGCACGACATGGGTGAACCAACCTACATGCAGACAGTACATTCATATACATACAAAAATAAATAAAATATAAAAAAAAGAATTAGTATTTAAGGCTGGGTGTGGTGGCGCACGCCTTTAATCCTAGCACTCGGGAGGCAGAGGCAGGCAGATCTTTCTGAGTTCTAGGTCAGCCTGGAAAAAAAAAAGAATTAGTATTTAAAATGTAAAGAAAATTAAGTGTCTTTTCCTTTTTGTCAGTCGGTGCGTGTGAGACGTCTCAGGCCGCGCGTTCTTCACATCTTTTGTGCCACTGGCTTTTTTTTTTTGGGTCTTTTTGAGACAGGGTCTCCCTGTAGCCCCAGCTGTCCTGGAACTCACTCTGTAGACCAGGCTGGCCTTGACCTCACAAAGATCCGCCTGCCTCTGCCTCCCGAGTGCTAGGATTAAAGGCGTGCGCCACCACGCCCGGTTTACCACTGGCTTTTGATGTCTAATGAAGCTAATAGATCACAATAATTTTTTATTTAAGAGAGGGTCTCGTGTAGCCCACGATGGCCTCCTACTCACTGTGTAATAGAAGACGGCCTTGAACCTTTGATCTTCTTGCTGCCACCTCTCAAGTGCTGGTATTACAGAAGCATGCCACCATTCTATGTGCTGCTGGGGATCAAACCTAGGACTTCATGCATGCTAAGCAAGCACTTTACCAACTGAGTTACACCCATAGGCCATGATAGTTTTGTCTATTTTTTGAGATGGGATGACACTATGCAGACCAGCCTGGGCTTGAACTCACAGAAATCCACCTACCAATGCCTCCTAAGTGAGTACTGGGATTAAAGGGATGCATCACCATGCCCAGTGCCTGTAATTTTTTTTGTGTGTTTCTGAGACAGGATCTCCCTTTAGTCCTAGCGGGCCTCAAGCTCACTATGAAGACCAGGCTGGCCTTGAACTCACAGGGGTCTGCCTGCCTCTGCCTCTCAAGGATTAAAGGCGTGGGCCATCACACTGGGCTAAAATTAAATATTTGTGATTTCTGTCAGTGATAAAAATCACAAGTACTATTAGCGCTAATTGGTTTGTTGTCTAGATTTTTTTTTTTTTCAGGGGAGAGCGCGAACGCAGTCCCCCACTACCACAAATTATGCAGTCGAGTTTCCCGCATTTGGGGAAATCACAGGGGTCAGCACATCCCAAGTGCAATGGATGAGCCTCACTCTGGGAAAACCACCTTCTTGATCATGGTATCTCCCCTGCCAGGTAAGTATGTAGTTGTCTAGATTTAAAATCAAAAGAAACATTAATTTTCAGTAGAAGTTAATGAAACTAAACCTTGATTCTCTCCATGGAGTTCAGGTTAGAACTTTCAGACTACATACAGGATTCTGTTAGTACTTTTCTGTGACAGAAATGTAGGTAATTTGAAATTTTCTTTACGTTTTTCAGGTTTTCTACAATAAGCAAGAATCACTTCGATCATTACATAAGATTTCAAGAGGTGCGTACTACTTGTTTAGATTCAGTTCACAAAAATGAAACTTGAAAAACAATGAAAAAAATCTTTTAGGAGAGAGAGGCAGAAGCAGAAACAGAACCTGCATGGAAAAAAAACTGAACCTGGGTTTCATCACAGACACTTAATGGTGACCTTTCCGCTATTTATCTTTATACACAAAGGATCATCTCTTTAGGACTGGGAAGGCTTAGGCAGAAGTATCACAACTAATTGCTTTTATAGGCCACACAACCACTTTGGGGTTATATCCAAAGTACAAAAGGAACCCGCCGGCTGCTGTCACTCATGGGTTTGGGAGTTTGAGATCTTCACCTCCCAGTCCTCCTTCTCTTTCAGACAGACAGATCACGTGTTGACTATTCCACATCCCAAGCGTTGGCATGGGGGTGGGGGAGTGGGGTAAAAATCTCAGGAAACGCTTACAGAGAGACAAAACCCCCCTGGGTCTTACCTACCTGCACCCCCAAACAACTCTTTCTTCACAACCTCCCCTCTCTCCCTCCCACCCCCGTCCCCATCTTTACATTTGATTCCTTCAATCAATAAAACCTTGTTCCGGCTTCTGATTTTGCTCATTCCTGGTCTTTCTTTCTGGAACCCCCCACCCCACCCCGCCCCATATCTCCCAGCCCAGTGCATCCTTCGTCCTAAATCCAGTCATTACAGCCTTCCTGAATGCCTTTTAAAGTGCCCAGTTCTTCTCTACAGGTCTGAACATTATTGCCAACAAGACTATCTTAAGTTACATCCCTACAGTTTTTTGTTTTGCTTTTCTTTTTGAGACAGGGTCTCCCTGTAGCCCCAGCTGTTCTGGAACTCAGTTTATAGACCAGGCTGGCCTTGACTCACAGAGACCCACCTGCCTCTGCCTCCCGAGTGCTGGGATTAAAGGCGTGCGCCACCACGCCCGGCCCTACTGTTTTTCATAATAGAAAAGAAGCTACTTGGAGACAGAGGTCTTGTATCTAAAGGGCCTAAAGTTCCTCCGCAAGCGAATGAATGAGTAAATGAATGAAGGCGCGTGGACCTTTTCCCTGGCGCCCGCTCTGGCTTAGCAATAGAAACGAGGTTGTATGAGAAAATACAATAGAGATTTTTTTTCTACACGTAGCTGGCCAAGCCTGTACTGGAAGGACTCAGCACCAATCCCTAGCTCAGCGCTCGCTGCGCAACTGCGGCTGCCCAGAGCGTGGGTGGGCGAGGCCGAGTGGCTTCCGGAAGCGGTCTGGAGCCTGCGAGATGTAGAGCCTCCCAGTTGGGCTAGAGCGGCCTGAGCGCGGGCCCATGGAAGACGAGCGGAGCTTTTTGGATATCTGCGGCAGCCGCCTGACTCTGCGGCGTCGCTACTACTCGCCGTACTGTCGGGAGTTCGGCCTCAGCTCGGCCAGGCTGTCGCTGCCCTCGGTCACCGCTGTCACCTGCGCCGTGTGGCTGGTGGCCTACCGGCTCTTCATTCTGTACGAGGTAAGGGCGGGCCTGGCGCTCGCCACCCGGGGGTCTTGGAAGGGTCCTGGGCTGCGCACGGCGGCCCGGAGGGCGGGGACTCGTTGGTTCCCGGAGGCCTTCCGTTGCCGGACAGTTCTTTTCCTACAGGTTTGTGTTCCTGGTGATTCTTCTGCAGCAGGCAGGTGCAGTGCCCCAGAGGCCAGAAGAGGGCATCTGAAACCCTGCAACTGGAGTTAGGGACGGTTGTTTGTGGCCTTGTGGGTGCTGGGAACTGAACTCCGCGTCCTCAGTGCTCTTAACTGTGGAGCCATCTCCCCAGTCCGCTAGAGAACTGTTCAATTAGTGCACCTTCCACCTCCATCACTTCTCATGATATCACCGCCAGCTATAAGCATGCATGCATGCATACATACATACAAACAGAAACCGCCTTTACCTGAACAAGTGTGTATGTGTGCCGATAGAATATTGTATTTCTGGGCTGGAGAGATAGCCTAGCGGTTAAGAGCACCGACTGCTCTTGCAGAGGACCCAGGTTCGATCCCCAGCACCCACATGGCGGCTGAGAACCGTATGTAACTCTGATTCCAGGGGAATCCGAGACCCTCTTCTGACCTCCGCGGCATTGCACGACACGGGTGCACACACTTGCATGCAGACAGAACATTCAAACACATACAGAAATAAAATTAATAAAAAAAGAATATTGTATTTCTTCCTAGCCTTTTTTTTAAACCAATGTTTTATTGAAAACATTGTTTCATGCAAAATTACATTACAAATCAAATCTAGACCCGTGCCCCCTTCCCCGAACCAGAGCTCATGCATTGTGCCAAACATGTTTTTCATCTTTTTTCTCAGTCTCTCAATTCTCGATGCAGAAGTTTACTGTTTCGAGGTGATTCAGTCAGTTCTTTGACACAGTCTTTTCTGTTATGTAAGACCCAAATGGGGCCTTACCCTTGAGAGACCCCCCCCCCCCCAGTGAGAGAGTCGGAAATAAGTCTCGCTGTAAAAGCAAGAGGTTTATTACTCCGGTGCACCGGGGTTCACCTGTACAACGGGGAGAGGTGAACCCCGAACAATCTCTGCATACAGGTTTTATACACTTAGAGCAGGGCAGGAATTGAACCCTGGTCTCCTGCGCGACAGGTGGGGATACACAGCATGCCTGGGTCTGCAGGTGCCTTGGGGCCAAGGCCCTCAGGGTGGTTCTTCCTGGAATTATAACTGTGGTTTTCTGTTATTTGCTAACCTAGGGAGGGGTTGCTATCTGCTAAACTATTTCGCAAAGTGGAGAATTCCACTGGCTTCTTTCTGTCCCTTCAGTTATTCCTTCCAATATGCATCACTCTGAAATATCCACATATAGCATAGGTTTTAGTATCATCAGCTTACGATTTTTTTTTTTTATATTAGGCTGAAAGATGTCATGTTTGAAGTCTCCTCCTTGGCAAGCCCAAACCACCATCAGTTCTGCCCTTGTGTTCCCCACTGGGGTTTTCCCTTCCCCTGGTCACCAAATGAGGTCCAGTAAGCACCATGTCCTGTCTTGATCTTCCTGTACTGGTCTCTGATACAACCTGGGTAGTTCAACAATGGCAGTCTATACTCTGAAGACTTGGAAACCCTAGCAGTAGCTCAGTGCACAAGTTGGATGTCTCAGCAGTCCCCATCTGGCACTGAAGGTTTGGAGGATTCTTAGAGAGACTGGAAGGTTGAAAACCTGTGTCTTCTCATGCCTTTGAAGGATGGCAAAAGCAGTGGCAGCCACAGGGTAGCTGCATTTGCCAGTAAGATAGGCAAAACAACTGTGCTCTTTTGCCTTTTTACTAAGATCTCAAGTTTTATACTGAAGTACAATTTCTCAGGACCTACTATTTATTTCTGGTTATATTTTCCTTTTGGATGTTTTAAGGCTGCAAAGCCCAGATTAACCAAGGTTTTTGTTTTCTCAAGGTCAGTTGAGGATCTGGTCCTCAGGGGTCATTCAGGCTTTTTTGGGGACTGGGGGAGGGGAGAGAGCCCCTGGCTCCTTTTGGCTTTTCAATCACCAGTTCCATCCACTCGAGGACAAAGTCAGGTCTTGCTAGACCAGGCCTCCCTTTATTTTATTTTTTATTTATTTTTGAATGTGTATAAATGTACTGTCTGCATGCAAGTTTGTGCACCCGTGTCGTGCAATGCCGCGGAGGTCAGAAGAGGGTGTCGGATTCCCCTGGAACTGGAGTTCTCCTGAAATTGGAGTTTCAGATGGTTCTCGGCCGCCATGTGGGTGCTGGGGATCGAACCCGGGTCCTCTGTAAGAGCGGTTGGCGCTCTTAACTGCTAGGCTATCTCTCCAGCCCCAGGCCTCCCTTTTTGAAGCATGAGCAGACTTTCCTCTTTATAGACTGGACGCTGGCTGAAGTCCCATTAGTGGATCTCCAAGACCTCCCTGCACAGGAAGACTGGTGACTCAGATTTGCAGGACATTTCAAGAGATGTCCCCATGCATAGTTCCCTGGGACTTAGTTGACCTCTGAGAGCAAGGAACAAAGTTATCCCTTAAGACCCTCGGCCAAATTGATAATCTCTGCTTTTCAAGGCCATTTAAACTACCTCCCTTCTCCCAATCTCTTCCCTAATTTCAAGTATACCTTCTAAAGTGTACAAAATTTCAGATGTGAGTAGCTTTTATGTTCAGTTTCCAGACTCTCCTATTTTCGTAACCGAGATGGAATTAATGGCTGCTCTGTGTTGTGAGTGGCAAATGCAGTAAAGTTTGTGACAGTTCTCAAGTAAAAAGAATCATCCAACTCTTCCTTTTCCAGAATGAGTTCTGGTTATATAGTGCCCTTAAACTATACATTATTCCAGGAGTGATCTGACCAGAGCTAAGGACACCAGGGCTGGTTATGTCTGTAATTTGCATATTGTTTTCTAATATATCCATTAGCTTTTTTTTTTTTTTTTTTTTTTTTTTTTTTTTTTTTTTTTANGAGGGCTACAGAGATGGTTCATTGGTTAAGAGCTGTGGCTGTTCATGCAGAGGACCCAGCTTCAGTTCCCAGCACCCAAGGGGTGACTCACAATAGTCCATAACTACCATCAGTAACTCCAGTTCTAAGGAATCCAACATCCTCTCCAGCCTCTATGGGCATTGCAAACACTGGTGTACTTACACACAGGCAGGCAAAACACTCATACATCTAAAAACCAAAATTAAAAAAAATAATAATAAAGACAAAAACAAATAAACAAAAAAAGAAAGTAAGATTGGTCCTGAGGAACAACTCCTAAAGTTGACTCCTGACTTTCAACAGCATGCATGCACCTACCCTCATGCACACAGGTGTGCACCTGTCTGTGTGCACACACATGTGCACCTACTGCGTGCACACAGAACAGATATGTGCTTACCCACATCACAAAAATAAATAAATTCATATTCAGCCTTGATTCAGAAAGATTCTCTGAGGAATGAAAATATCTTTCTCTTTAGCTGGATAGAGATCCTGAATAAAAAGGTGGAAGATCCTTGTCATAGCAAAACAGAAATAAACTCTGACCAAATAAAACTCACAAAGAGAAACTTCTGACCACTACATCCATTGACACTTCTTGGCCACTGAGTTTTTTTTTTGTTTTTTTTTTTGGTCTTTTTGAGATAGGGTCTCCCTGTAGCCCCAGCTGTCCTGGAACTCACTCTGTAGACCAGGCTGGCCTTGAACTCACAAAGATCTGCCTGCCTCTGCCTCCCAGTGCTAGGATTAAAGGCATGTGTCACTGCACCTGGCAACCAATAATATTTTTAAAAGACCTCCAATTTGTACCAATTTATGTCTAAAGATTTCTTCATAAATCGATCGAAGTGATTAAATTGACTTAACACTTCTTTCTGTTAATTTATAATATAGTTGAATTTTAATACTAGCCTGAGTTCCAGCCATCTGTGTAATTATCTAAGGAGGAAAACCAGATATTTGTTCAATGCCCAGAGTGACAGCTGTTTTAGTGAACTCTTTACTTCGACCTTAGAAGAAAACCAAGGTTCAGAAAAGAAGTAACTTACTGAAGCTGCTAAAGTGACAGACTGTGCTTCAAAACCAGGGCTGCTTGCCTCAGAAAGCCTTTTCCATTATACCCCAATCTAACTGAAGTCAGGCAGTTGTGTGTTTGCTTCTTTTCAGAGGTAGGTCTTGCCATACAGCCTAGACTGGCTTCAAATTCTCCATCCCCCTGCCTCAGCTCCCCTCAGTAGCTGGACTTCCAGGTGTGTACTGCCACAGCCAGCTCAGTTTCGTTGTGGAGACTGCTCCCTACTCTACACACTCCTCTCATCATGTGTACCCTAATATCCCCAGCAAGCGCAGAAGTACTGACCTCATCTTCCCTTAAACCATGCCCAGCACTTCCTCAGAGCCTCAAGTGCCAAAATTTGGGGCCTTTTCTTCTATTCAAAATTAATCAAAAAGTAATGAATATCTCGAAGAATCCATTCAGATATTTGTGGCTTAACCCTGACCCAGATGAATGCATTGTTAGTATTTTAGGAGAAAAAAAAAGGAGTATGAAGTAGATTGTCCTAAGAGAAAGCCGACTGGATAAATTCCTTAAACCTTTATTGTTCTTCATCTTGCCATGCCTCTCTGGTTTTTAATTCACAGTTCTATTAAAGTTACAGACTTCTACCTAACTTATTCCAACCTTCAGTATTTTCCCCTTTCATTTTAGTCAAGTTTTTCATCCATCAGTAATCGTTGTCTCCTCTGTACCAATCAAGTCCTGCTTCCTTGGAAGTCTTCATGGGACATGATCAGTCTACTTCCTCTCCTCTTTCCTTCATCTTTGTTTCTCTCCTTCTCTTTCCTTCACCTCTTCTTCCTTTCTAAGTGCTAAAGCACTTAGAGCCAGTAATAGTATTCTAGAATTTGTCTATATATTAATCTTGCTTCTAATAAATCTGTGCAGAGGACTGAGTTTTATCTCCATTCTTCCACAGTGCTTATTCAGTTTGGACTATGTACAGGACACTGCCCTGTACCTGGAAGTTAATTAACTCAAAGCAGATATCAGAGACCTAGCTCTGAGTCATCCACTTTATCAGCCAAAAATAATTATCTGGCACAGAAGTCAGCAAACTTTCTTTAAAAGGCCAAATTTGTCCTTTTTTTTTTTTTTCATGGAGGATGGGTATATTCAATTTTCTGCATATTGAAGTAACAGGAGGCATTTCTGTATTCTGTAAGAGTCCAATAAGTGTTGTCCTTTGCGGCAGTGATTGAGGGTTGAGCTTCCTTTTTGGTTCCCTAGACCAATAGTGCAGTGGGAACTGGACATGACTAAACGTTGATTTGTTGGCTATGCTAAATGAGATAATACTTGTTATTGGTTTTGGTAACTACCTTTTAAGTTTTCTAACTTTCTAATAAAAGTTTTTTTTAAAGCCAAATTAATACTTTAGGCTTTGTACATCTCTCCCATATTATTTACAAAGTCAGTGGGGATTTATAGCCAAGGAGCAGGATTTGGGATCCATGTGTAGGAAATTACTAAAAGGAAGCAGGTAGGATGCTGGTAAACTGACTTGTCACGGTTCTTGCAGAAAGTAGATTCTATAGTATAGATTTAATGTTGTCCTAAAGCTCAAGTGTTAGAAATGTGGAAACCTTAAGAGGTTTCCTGGTGGGAGGTATTGAGTCATTGGGGTTTGCCCTCAACGGGAACAGTGATCTGATGCTGAGGGTGGGGGTCTTTTCTTAAACTAACTCAGCAAGATTCCTGTGCATCCAATAAAAACAGATGCCAAGGTCATGGGCTAGAGTGTTTCCAGGCGACTTACTAGAATTAGGTCAAGGAGAGTGTCTGACCAGTATGAAGAGAAGACATTTCTTGTCCTCAAGGAAAATGGCCCAAAATTACTGAATTTTCTTGATTCCTTTTTTCTTCCTTTGTCAGCCTTTTGGAAAGGTGGGGAAAACAAGAGCCCATGAGAGACCACATGATAGAAACCACAGTGGAGCCCCACCATCACATTTCAACTTCAGAAGTGTTAAAAGGTTATAAATATGTCTTAGGCTCAAGGAACACAATACCTGCCCCCTTCCTCCAATGAATGTGTAGTATTGGAATCAAACAGGGCCTTGCTCATGCTAGATAGGCCACATCCCTAGCCTGGCTACCATTTTTTGACGCCTTTAACACATCATTTAGTCACAGCTGTAACCTAGAACAGAAGATTAAAATGATAAAGGCTTTTATTAACACAGAAGTGGTGAGGTCAAGATTCCAGAGTTCAGATGTAAGTCTCTTTGCCTCTGGCTCTCCTCACCCTCTTCTTTTCTCCCCTCTTTGTACTCAGCCTAGCTGTCTACTTTGTTGGAAGGTACCATCAGTAACCATCACCTTCTCTGCATCAATTAATCTTGCCTCATAGGAGATTCCTGAGTGCTTCACCACATCTCATTGGCCAGAGTTATATTACATGTCCACTTCTTTTTTTTTGTTTTTGTTTTTGTTTTTTTTTTTTGGTCTTTTTGAGACAGAGTCTCCCTGTAGCCCCAGCTATCCTGGAACTCACTCTGTAGACCAGGCTGGCCTCGAACTCACAGAGATCTGCCTGCCTCTGCCTCCCAAGTGCTAGGATTAAAGGCGTGCGCCACCACGCCTGGCACATGTCCACTTCAAAACCAATCATAATTCATTCCAAGTTAGGGAAAACGAATAGCTGTTTTTTAGGCAGCACTTTACAATCATCTATGATTTTGTGCTATATATTTTGCAGAGGGAATTTAAGAGGAAAAGATCTGGGTCCATAAGTTGCAATTTTGGGGAAAAAATGTGATGGTAGATATTTTGCTAGAAGCTCCCCAGATTCATTAGTAATCTGATTCCATTTCAGGAGGTACCTTTCATAACACTTTAGGAAACCCTTGTCTGTTCACAGCAGAACAAAGAGAGCAAAGTCCTTTTTACTGTCTAGTTCACTTACCATATAGCATAACTATATGCAGAGAACCGTTTAGTGATCTTGATGCTTGTATCTGGCTCTCTCTTCAGAATACTGTGATCCTTTCTGCTGCAATCTTCATCAACATCTTAGGCCTGTTTGGTTACCTCCATTTTGTGAAGATCGATCAGGAGACTCTGTTAATTATTGACTCACTTGGCATTCAGATGACTTCATCCTATGCTTCAGGCAAAGAAAGTACCAACTTCATAGAGATGGATAAGGTCAAGGATGTTGTCATTAATGAGGCTATTTACATGGTAGGTATTTTAGGTGGTCAGTATTTCTGAACTCTGGAGGAGGCAGCCCATGAAGTGCGCTAGGACTCAAACTGAGTCTTGATACCTAAATCATTTAATGTCAGAATTAAACCTAAGGAGCATCTGTTCCAATACTAATATTATAGTATATTTTTTGGCTGACATGTTTGTAAACCATAAAAAGAAAACCTATATTGAAAAAGATACAGTCACGCTTTCCTTAGTGATGGGGAGGCATTTCTTTTTTTTTGGTCTTTTCAAGACAGGGTCTCCCTGTAGCCCCAGCTGTCTTGGAACTCACTATACAGACCAGGCTGGCCTTGAACTCACAAAGATCCGCCTGCCTCTGCCTCTGCCTCCCAAGTGCTAGGATTAAAGGCGTGCACCACCACGCCCGGCTGGGGATGCATTTATTTTTTTTTTTTTTTTTTATTTATTTTTGTATGTGTATGAATGTACTGTCTGCATGCAGGTCTGTGCACCCGTGTCGTGCAATGCCGCGGAGGTCAGAAGAGGGTCTCGGATTCCCCTGGAACTGGAGTTCTCCTGGAATTGGAGTTACAGACGGTTCTTAGCCGCCATGTGGGTGCTGGGGATCGAACCCGGGTCCTCTGCAAGAGCGTCGGTGCTCTTAACCGCTAGGCTATCTCTCCAGCCCTGGGGATGCATTTCTAAGAAATGCAGTTACCCAGTTTCCTGGTTGTGTAGACATCATAAAAAAATACTTTCACAAGCCTAGATGGTATAGGTTAGTCACTCAAACATCCCCATTGATGGGGAGTCAAGACATGTAATAAACGTGAGATGTTGGAGGTTGTTGCCAAGCATACCACTGCATACCTTTTGTATTATTTTTCTGTTGCTGTGATAAAATACTGACCAAAGCCACATATAAAAGAAAGTTTATTTGGCTTACAGTTCCAGAGGGGCATCTTGGCATCCTGGCAGGGGAGGCATGGCAACAGGAAGTGGCCAGAACAGAATTCTGATCTAACACATCTTCAAGCTGGCACAGGAAGCAGAGAGAGATTGGAAATCCAACAAGGTTTAAGAACTCTCAGAGGCAGCCCCCATTGACACGCTTCCCAGCAAGGCCACACCTCCTGATACCTTCCAAAACAACTCCACCAACTGGAGACAAATGTCCAAATATTTGGAGCCTATGGGAAACATTCTTATTCAAACCATCATATTTCTTTATAGTACGATTTTCCTTTTTTGGTGGGGGGAGACAGGGTCTCAACTGTGTAGTCCTTGTTGACCTTGACCATGTCATGCTTCTGCCTCTGTCTCTTGAGTGCTGAGATTACAAATGTGTGCCACCATCCATAGCTAGCAAACTTTTGCTTTTATAAGAAGTATACTCTTTGCTAAAAACCTATGATATATGTGGCATGCATATTGTACATAGTTTGGAGTGATGCAGGCAGCAGGAAAGGTGTAGCTCCATTATAACTTTAATGGATTGCCAGATAGCATATGCAGGTGATCCCTGGTGGGTAGCACAAGACTTCCTAGAGACCTAGCATATTTTCATGGAGGAGTCAGCATTTTGACTTTATTTTTTAGCTTAGGTTCAAAAATAGTTGATTTTTATTTTGTTGTTGTTGTTGTTGAGACAGTCTATGGCTGGCCTGGAACTTTCTATGTAGACCAGGCTGGCCTCGAACTCAGAGAACTCCACCTGTCCCTGACTCCCATGTCTGGTGCACCTGTTTTTTTTGTTTGCTTTCTTTCCTTAGGGATAAGAGCTCACTGTGTTGCCCAGGCTAGCCTCCTAATACCAAGTCTCAAGCACTTACCTGCCTCAGCTTGCCTAAGTAGCTGAGCCTGCAGGTTCATACTAATGTACTTGGCTTTTTTGTCTTTTAAGGGCTGGGGGTATATTTTTCTTATACTTCAAAAGTTCTCAAGCATTCTTCTGTTCTATTTAGAGATAACAGTTCATAAAGATTTCAGTCTTCTCTTGAAAAAAACCAAAAGAATTTCATTTAAACCTCTTTTCTTACAGCATAAGGTGATTTACTACCTCTGCATTTTATTGAAGGATCCAGGGGAGCCACATGAGATATCCCAGGTGGTACCTGTCTTTCAGGTGAGCACAGGATGCTTCTTCCTTTATCCCGTGGGACCCTTTCCCTTTCCCTTTCCCTTTTTGCTTATCTCTTGCTCCTAACACAACAGGAATGTGAACTGTTGTTAGAGTATTGGAGACACCTTATAATCAATTTTAGTAAAAATGACTTTTCATTTTAGAAGCTCCTCTCTGAGGCAGACTTTTAAAAATCCTAAGAATTCATGCAAATTTGAGAGAAGACAGCACTTCTTTTTTGTCTTTTTGAGACAGGGAGACCCGGTAGCCCCAGCTGGCCTGGACTATGTAGACCAGGCTGGTCTTGAGCTTAGAGAAATCCACCTGCCTTTGTCTCCCGAGTGCCAGGATTAAAGGCATACGCCACCACGCCCAGCCATTATATTTATTTTAAATGTTTATATTTTGTTCCATCATGTTGAATTATCATCTTATTTAACTACTCTATTCCTAGGTTTCTAGGTTTTTCAGTCCTGTCTAGGTTATTTTTTTTATTATTATTATATGTATTTTTTGTACAAGATATTTGTTTTGATTTTATGAGGAAAATCACTTATGGCAGGCATGGTGCATATATCCATAATCCCAGCACTTGGGAGGCTGAGGCAGGATTGCCACAAGTTTGAGATCAGTCTGGGCTATATAGTAAAACCTTGTCTCAAAAAACCAAAACAAGGGCCTAGGAAGATGGCTTAGTGGTTAAGAGTGCATACTGCTCTTACAGAGGACCAAGTTTGGTTTTCAGCATCCATATTGGGTGGCTTACAACTGCCAGGTTCTGGTGGTCTACTTGTGCACACACAGACATACATAGGTACACATGATTTTATTTTTTATGTGTGTATTGCCTACATGTATATAAGTACACTTAAAAAAAAATTAAGACCACTGTATGCTCTTGCAGAGGGCCTGGGTTCAGTTCCCAGCACGCACGTGGCAGCTAACACCTGTCCATAACTGCAGTTCTAGGGGATCCGGCACCCTCTTCTGGCCTCAGCAGGTGTTGCCTGCATGTGGTATACTTGGAGTCACGCCGGCAAAACACTCATAGACAATTTTTTTTTTAATTTACAGTTTTATAGATTTTTTTCCTTATGGTTGAGACTAAACTCTAGGAACCAAACAATTCTACCAGTTCTTTGGAATTTATATTTTTCTGTAATCTTGGCCAATAGTATACTTAGTTTTAGTTTGATACATAGGTAAAGGCATAGCTCTTCAAATGACAGGCACTGACTGCATTCTTATAAGTATTAATGTTTACCCTTGTTTTAAAATGCCTCCTCTATTAAACAAAATCTAGAAATCAGTTATACATTTGTATTTTGTTATTTCAGACTTTTAATTTTTCTATGTAGTTTTCCTATTCTGTGGTTTCTCTTTTAATTTTTGGTTATGTTACATTTTATAATACAAAACCTTTTATTGCTCATTTTGTCTCTGAGGTTTATTTCAAAACTTGTAATGCTTCTTTTTAAATATCTTTTTTTTTTTTGAGACAGGGTCTCCCGATAGCCCCAGCTGTCCTAGAACTCACTCTGTAGACCAGGCTGGCCTTGAACTCACAGATATCCGCCTGCCTCTGCCTCCTGAGTGCTAGGATTGCCTGCATGTTATGTGAGTATACCCATGCCATGCCTTTGGAGGTCAGAGGAGAGTGTCAAATTCCCTTGGAACTGGAGTTAGGGACGGTTGTTAGCTGTTATGTGGATGCTGGGAACAGAACCCAGGCCCTCTGCAAGAGCAGCCAGTGCTCTTTACTGCTGAGCCATCTCTCTAGCCCCTTGTAATGTTCCTTTTTATTCCTTTTCTATCATAAAATTTTGTAGGTTAAAAAGCTGTCTTGATTTCCCACCTCACACAATGCACAGGCAGCTATAGGCCAGATTTAGAGTCTTCCCAGCAAGGCACTCTAAGGGTTGAGCTTCCTGTATCTCTCAGGGAGACCTTATGCCATTTAGACCCCTTGATATACATGAGACATTGAGGTTGCAGGTAGATTCATTTTATATTTTCCTTGACTCTACATTTCTCCCTTTGGAATTTAGAGTGCCAAGCCTCGATTGGACTGCTTGATTGAAGTATACAGGAGCTGCCAGGAGATTCTGGCTCACCAAAAAGCCACATCAGCAAGCCTATGAGTCTCAGCATTCAAAGCCCATATTGTCTTCTTGGAAGATGATTCCTAAGCCACAGAGGCCTTCTGTACTGTAATCCATTGGGTAGACATAGTCCTCGGAACCAGAATGGATGCAGACAATCTCAGAGCCACAGAGCAATGGCTAGAATTTGACTCAGTATTATATTATCTTCTTTGTAGGGTTTGTTTACATTACTAACCAAAGAATCTTAAGACTTTTGACATGAGCCAGGCGTGATGGTGCACACCTTTAATCCCAGCATTCGGGAGGCAGAGGCAGACAGATAGATCTCTGAGTTCAAGACCAGCCTGGTCTACATAAAGAGCTCCAGGCAAGCTGGAGCTACAGGGTCTTCCTGTCTCAAAAAGACCATCTCCCCTAAAAAAAAGAATTTTGACATGATGTAGCAGAAGTAATATTGACAAATAGTACTTTGTGGACTTTCTAAACTTATTTATGTTTGCATTGAAATTTGTAGAGCCAAGACATTGGGAAACAGATTTCATAAGAAAAAAAATCTCTTCTCCAAAGACTTTTGTCTAAGAGTTAAGGACAAAAACTATGGATGAGCAGGAATAAACACCCTGCAAAGGACTAGTCTCTGTTCACTTGGCTCCTATATTCTGTACATGATGATGACTCTCTTAATAATTCACAACATGGGGGCTGGAGAAATAGCCTAGCGGTTAAGAGCACTGACTGCTCTTGCAGAGGACCCGGGTTCGATCCCCAGCACCCACATGGCTGCTAAGAACCGTCTGTAACTCCAACTACAGGAGAACTCCAGTTCCAGGGGAATCCGAGACCGTCTTCTGACCTCCGCAGCATTGCACTCTTCTGATCTCCGCGGCATTGCACGACACGGGTGCATAAACCTGCATGCAGACAGTACATTCATACACATACAGAAATAAATAAAATTTTTAAAAAAGTTAAAAAAAAAAAATCCACAACATGCCAGTAATCCCAGCTCAGCAGGTCGCAGCAGGAAGCCTGACAGGTCCAGGCTGGCCTGGGTCACACAGTATCTCAACATCAACAATGCCAAAAAATATAAAAACCCAACCCTCTCCCCAGTAAATGAATAATCCAAAAAACACACAGTAATTGCCTGGTTCACAGACAGCTTTTTATTGACAAACATGATCATTTTAGTCATGGGGCACTTTAGTCATGGGTGTCAAGTAGATTAATACTTCTCTGTTACTTGGTATTTTCTACTGTTTCCAAAGCTGCTTTTGCCAAGAGGGCTGAGATGAAAAATGAGAAATTTCACTTTGGTTCCCAGCTATGGGGCTGTCATGTTCTAGAGATAATCAAGCCAACTTATAAAGCCTTTGTTTCTAAGGCAGTTTCTTCTGTAAAAAACTTAAACTAAGAGAATTTTCCAAAAGATCAGGAAGAAGAAAGGTAGGAGAGTATCTGGCCTCCAAATGTAGCACAAACACAGGTCCATTCTTTGGAATCCTATTTAAAAAACAAAAACCAACTCCTAAAGCAGGTAATATCCTGTTGGCCTCAAGAGCCACTTGGGATGGAAAACCAGAGCTGCAGTCTCTACTTTTCACACCAGCATTGGCAGGCCTGTCCAGGAGCCTGTACTTCTTGTGATATGAGGTAGGCATGTCTCCACTAGAACCCCAGATTCTGGGATGGGGGTTGGGGTTGGAACAGAAATGATTATAAAACTGTCTGCCTGCCTTTTTAAAGTTCATTTAAGGCACAGGCTTTTGTGGCTCTTTTAAATTCTGCTTGTCAGTTCAGAGGGTGACAAAGGGGCACATAGAGCAGCTGAGGGGTTCAGATGAACTAGTTCCAGCCTTGCAGTGTTTTGCAGTATGCAGTACACACACACTGAGGTTAAAGGTTGGATGCTTCTGCTGTCCCCTAGTGTATGTTACTGACAAATGGATCAGACTGCCTTAGAGTTATGCAATAAAACTCAGGTTCTCCTATGTTGGACAACTGGAGTATGAACTCTGGTTTACTATTGCTTTTGTGTATGGGGGGTGGAGACAAAGATCATCTTCATCACAGTCAATCAGAAGGCCTGAGTTGAGAGGGATTATAATGCTCTCAGGAAGGCAGAAGGTGAAAGAAACTTTCTATGTTTTTCAACTGATGCCAGGGCAGAACTGGGGCCCTAAGCCCCCAACTAAGGCCCAGAAGAAATTTATCAAAAGTCTTGATGAGCACATTCAGACCTTAGAGGAAATGGAGGAGTCTGTGTTCCTGACACATCGTCTTCAGTGGCCTTACAGAGCAGCAAAGCATTTGCTTAGTCTTTCAGAGTGGGGGATGATGACCACCTCATCCTTCAGTAGTGAGCACAGCCTTCACTGAGCCCTGTCTAGGCATTAGAGTAACACAGGGAGGGGTCAGGTAATGCCATCTCTGCCTGTGCTAGTCCAGTGTTGGAGAAAAAGCTTGAATCTTAGCAAGGGGAAGTAGTGACCTGCAAAGACTGGAGCTGCTTCTCCAGCGGGGCACTGCAGAGGCCTCCTCCCAGGCACAGGGGAAGGTTCACTGTCCTTTCTCCAGCCTCCTCCCAGGCACAGGGGAAGGTTCACTGTCCTTTCTCCAGCCTCCTCCCAGGCACAGGGGAAGGTTCACTGTCCTTTCTCCAGCCTCCTCCCAGGAACAGGGGAAGGTTCACTGTCCTTTCTCTAGCCCAGGTGAGAAAGGAAGTCCAGTTTTAGTGTTTGTCAGAGTTTAGGTGAATTAGAAATATCAGTCCTCTTCTGTTTGGGGATATTTTAGAAAACTTCAAGTATAAAACCCCACATTAGGATCACAACATAAAAATATAAGCTTCTCTGAGACCATCAGTGCAGAAGACCCAAATACAGTACCACTGCCTTTGGTAACAGAGCCATCCCTGTCTCAGTCTAGAATCAGGTAGCATCCAGAGTCAGTACTTTTGTGTAAGAAAAGGTAAGTGTTTTTTTACATTGAGTCTGGATTTTAAAATGGTGGGCCTTAAAAACGTGGTACCTAGAGAACAAAAGTCTGCAAAGACCCTGAAATACACATTTCATAGAGTAGTTGGGGCAGAGAGGCTATAAGACCCGTCACAATAGTAGTATACCTCAGTACTACCCTCGTAGCAATCCCAGAAGCACCAGTGGATGTATGGGAATGGGAGAGAAGTGTTCATGGCAACACTGGCCCCTTAGTAGTACAGGAAACGGAGGCAAAGAACTGTCGTCCATCCAGTTCCCAGGGCTGGCGGGCTGCAGGCAGTTTGGTGGATAGGTTCACAGTTGTAAAGCAGTGGTTCATGTAGCTGGCCATGATGAAGGTAGTTTCTGCAATCTAAGGATGCCAGAGAAATGAAGGACTCGAACTAGTCTTGTCTTGAATGCTGGCTTTCTCACCAGCTGTTCTACTGAGTACATAGCCTTCCTGGGCTTTAGCTTCTTTATCCCTTAAACTACCTATCCAGGAGAAAATGCCCAGAGGAGACTACTGTGAGGTTCAGGAGCTCAGTGAAATGGACCTGTAGGCCTGGAAGTCCTGTAAGTCCCCTCCTGAGAAAAGGAGGGAAGGCAGAGGCCAGATCAGGGAGTTCCTATCAGCACTGACGGGGCCGTGCTGCTGTGCTTGGACCCTTTGGGATGCTGATTTCACACTAAGGCCAATGATTTCACTTGGGGCAAAGCCTATCCCAAGTTTCCTCTAAGCTCTAGCCATACCACACTAGCCCGGAGTAGCTGTCACACTCACCTCAGGAGCAAACATCCGGAAAGTCAACTTGTCAATGTGGCTTTTCCCTGAGCTCTGGTCTGGAATGGTTCTAATCACAAGCATGAAGTCATCTCTGCAGCCACCAAAGGTCGTCACTGAAGAGTAGGGGTAGGTGATGTGCACTTGCTGTGGAAAGGAGTGAGTTCGAGGGAAACTTCCCATGTGTCTAAGTACAAGGAGCTTCACCAAGAAGAGAGAACCCCAAGGTGATCGTCATGTGCAAATCAGAATCTTGAATGTAAGTTGTGTCTGGAGGACAGTGCTGCTTAGGCACAAGATGGAAACGGGATCTCTAGCCACTTTGCTCGGGCTGTTGAGTCCAGAGCAGAGAAGACAAGGTAGGGTTTAGGAGGAAGATGGGTGGGAATGAGCCCTCTTCCTATCATACCATAGTGTGCTGGTCCAGGATGCTGACACCATCCTCGTTCACAGCAATCCACACCAGAGCATTCTCCTTAGAAGATAGCTGGGCAGGCTGCAGAAACAAAAACAACGACCGGACAGTACTTTCTGAGGATGAAGGGATGTTCAGGGGGTCTCATGGGCAGTGATTTTCAGTCATCTTATGGAAAATACAGAAAACAGCATTCGTGCAGTGTATGGATGAGTAGCAAGACTGCTTGTGGCTAGAGGCATTTGGCTGTGGGGCTCTGCCATCTACTAACCATCCCCAGGGTGGAGAAGATCACATCCTGCTAGAACATGGATGGAAAGCTCTGAGCTGCAGAATGCAGGTTGGCAGAGAGGCTAGGACTGAACTCAGTTGGTAGAATGCTTGTTTAGAATGCATTAAACCCACGGTTCTATATCCAGCACCCCATAAACTGGTTTACACCTATATTCCTAGCACTTGGGAGGTGGGAACAGAAAGATCAAGAAGTTCAAGTCATTGTCCACTACATAGTGATTTTGAGGCCTGCCTGGGCTACATGAAACCCTATGTCAAAAACAACATAAAACAAAACAGGTTAGCCTATAAGGCTCTCCTATTTACATAAGGAATAGGCTATTTTCTCCTGGCTCTTAGAAACTATTCCATAGCCTAGTCTCTTACAGCCGGAAGTGCATCTTTCCTTAACCAATTTCCTAGGGTTGATAAAAAAAATAGGAAAGAAAATAAAAGCAGATGATCTTTGGCCCTTCTAGTGAGTTACTATTTGCTAGACATTTCCTGGATTTTTTATTGTCAGGGCTACAGCAAGGTGGTCCAGAAGATTCCTCTCTCCTACCCAAAAGCCTCAGAGGTCACAGTTTTTGGAAGCTTTTCCCAGGCTGCCAGGCCAGTGACTATCTACTATGTGCCTGTATAACATCACTGTCCCCTTCTTTCATAGCATGTGTGACCACTAAAAATAGATATAGACACACATATGTACATGTTACATATGAAGACGCAGCTCAGTTGCAGAGCATATATACCACAGCACATACAAGGTCCTGGTTTGGTCCCCAGCACACTCCAAAAATTAAATAGATTAGAGAACAAACACTGATAAGAAAGATTATAAGCAGGGCATAGTGGTACAAACCTTTAATACCACCATTTGGGAAGCAGAGACAGGCATATCTTTGTGAGATCGAAGCTAGCCTAGTCTACATAGTGAGGTCCAGGCCAGGTGGCACTATAGGGAGACCCTCTCTCAAGGAAGGAAGGGAGAGAGGGAGAGAGGGAGGGAGGAAGGAAGGAAAAAAGGAAGGAAGAAGTAATGAGAGGAAAATGAATATGAAGAGTATTCTCACATTTTTTGGTGAATGTGCATCTCCCACATTGTTCTCCATCAGTTGGAAAGGACTGATTTGTTAATTTCTTGTCACTTTAAACCAGCAGCAGGAATACTATAAGCTCAACATCTACTTGCTAGATGAGTGAATGAATGTCTTGTTTTCTGACCTTTAGCTTCAGTGAACAGGACCCAGATTCAGCTTAATGTCTGATTATAAGGTCTGGTCATAATGTCTGTGATTATCTGTAAAGTTCACGCATACCAGACACCTACCAAGGAAAAGTTCCAACTGAAATTACTATTTGCCTCCTGGTCTTGATACAGAGGTGAAATTAACTTGTTTGATTCCCCTGGGTGGTCCATCTCTCTCTCCCACCAGGCTTTTGGGTGGTCAGTCGAGATGAGTTTAAGTTATACATTGTTCTGTCCTTCAAACTTTTTTAAAATCTGAATCCTCATGGGCAAACTAGTTGAGCTTATCTTTTCTTTCAGGAGAAGCAGTGACAAGTCAATAAAGGAAACATAAAGATAAGCAATGAAGCATAATTTACTCTGGACCATGGAACTCTAGTAGGACAGAAATGGGTGAGAGTGAGCTCCCTAGTGTTTAGTAGTGTAGAGGTGGGGGCCTCGGGCTGGACTGACTGAGTCATGTGCAGAGTGGAGGACGGCTCCAGGACTGAGTATTATGAGGGTCTGGGTTGTTCCAGTGTCACTCACCTGAGCAGCAAAGAGCTTAGCACCAAAGAGAGGCCATTTCCGAGCCACAGTCAGGTAGATGCGGACACACTCTGCAGGGGAGCAGCCTTGCAGTGCTGCCCACTTGGTGGCCAGTGTATCTGCCAGGAGCCTGGTTTGGGTGGATGGAAAGAAACAGTGCCAGTCTGTGTTCAGCACAGCTCTGCGGTTCCCCACAGTGACCCCTGCAGAGCTTGCCTTCTGCCTACCTCAGCTGTTCGGGAGCTGCTCCATTTCTATAGCGCCTTGGGTAGAACTTGTCTAGGACCTGCTGGAGGAGATGCTGAGCTTTGGCAGGGGAAAAATTCCCAGGGCCTGGCAGGATAGGCTTCTCCAAGTCCCCATATTCTACCTGAAGTAGAAACAGGTAAGAGTTGTATGGGGGGTGGAGCTGCTGGGTGTCAGAGAGGCGAAGTTAATCATTACTGCATTACTGGTGGGGGTGATGAGGACACAAAACATACCTGTGAACAGAACCTTTACCTCATGTTTCATATACAGTACAGAAGTGTTCTTAAGGTACAAGAATATTAGTAATTATCTAGCCAGCTCTCATTTGGCAGCTAAGTGTCTAATCCAAAAATAGTTCATTAGTGGCAGGTGAAAGAAAACAATGTAGAAATTTTGGTTTCCAACACAAAAATATGGGCTGGAGGATGGAAGAGGCTGGAGGCCCCGGATGACAGCAGCATGCTCGGTGTCAGGCCCCTAGCTCAAGCACCAGCTCCACCACAGGTCTACGTCTTTTTCAAGATATTTAACCTCTTTGAGCTTCAATTTCCTCTTTTTTAAATTTATTTATTTATTTATTTATTTATTTATTTATTTATTTATTTCTGTATGTGTATGAATGTACTGTCTGCATGTAGGTCTGTGTACCCGTGTCGTGCAATGCCACGGAGGTCAGAAGAGGGTGTCGGATTCCCCTGGAACTGGAGTTCTCCTGGAATTGGAGTTTCAGACGGTTCTCGGCCACCATGTGGGTGCTGGGGACCGAACCCGGGTCCTCTGCAAGAGCGGTCGGCGCTCTTAACCGCTAGGCCATCTCTCCAGCCCCGAGCTTCAATTTCCTCTTAAGTAGGGATGAAAAGTATATAGGAAAATACATCTGAAACGTTAGCATACGGCCTGCTATAGAGTACTCATATTGACGATTATAATTATGAAGATCTACTGTGCAGGTTGGCTTGGAACTCATGTATGAGTAAGGCAGACTTGCCTTGAACTTGTGCCAATTCTGTCTCAGCTTCCCAAATGCTGGTATTATAGGGGTATGCTGCTACACCTGGCTTAAATCCACTCTTCTTTGTAGGAACCATGGAGGTGGCCTACATAATGCTGGTGAGATAGCCTCATAAAGGAAATAGGAAGGAGAAGAATGCACCTCATAAAGGAAATAGGAAGGAGAAGAATGCACCTGAATTTATGTTCTTTCTAACTCTGTACTTATGGTGTTGGATGAATCATAAATTGTATCACATTCATTATAGTACATATATATCCTGGAGGCAGGAAAGGAAGTGTTTTCCATGAAAGGGGGGCGGACAGACCAAGCATAGAGAAGTGAATGAGTTGGCCAAGCTTTCACACTGGTAGGAGGTTAGGACTCAAACCCAGTTCTCCAATTCCTAATCCTGCATTCTGCAACAACCTTCATCTACAGCAGCAAGGAGCTCTGTTGGGGGAGTGGCTGCTCTCCATTCCAAGGACAGCAAAGCCACATTTGGGTGCCATGGGATCTGCAGTCTCCTGTTTCAGGGTTCACAGGAGTCTCAGGATGATGATCTGACTCTCCTGAAGAAACCTTACCTGGGCCATCAGGGCGGCCATTTCAAGAGCCAGTTCCTTGGTGACTGGAAATCTCCCTGCCACTATTTCTGTACTGGTTTGGGAGGCAAGTAGTAACCGCTCTCGCTCTGTCTCCCCTTGGATTTGACTCCGAAAGTATAGCCTACAGGAAAGACAGCAAGAAGCCAGGTCTCAGCTGGCACCCGAAGCAAGAATGAGGCTTTTTCCAAATATTTTTAATTTGATCTCCAAAGTGAAGAAATTGTCTATAACATTTGTAAGCCTCTTTTCTATCACTCCAGAACCTGATGCAGGTCATATGGATCGCACCCACAGGAGTCGGTGGTTAATTCTGAGTACACCATTAGACATAGTGTACTTGGCAATAGGAATCTAGAGCCTGAATTAGAGCTCATTAGGGACCCTGTGAGCTGAGCTCCCAGGACACTACTGGGAGTGATTTGCCAGGACACGGGATGGATCTTACTGGGATGGATCTTACTGGGACAGATCTTACTGGGACGGATCTTACTGGGACGGATCTTACTGGGATGGATCTTACTGGGATGGATTTTTCTTGGGTAAAATGACAGAAAGAAGTATTTATATATGTCCTACAATTGGTATACGGGAGATTCTTATTCTTTAGCCTTAAGTATCTGGTGCTTGGACAGAGTCATATTCTCAAAAAGCAACATGTGTAGCTATTCCAGGAGGTTGGTATGCTTTTGTGGCATGTGTGCATGCACATGTATACATGGAAGTACACAGAAGGCTGACAAGAAGTCTGAGCTGCCAAGGTCTCATGGAGGATCAAGATCAGGGCCAGCCAGCACCCCAGATAACCATACAGAGTGGTACCTCTGGGCCTCTCTGCCTACCTAAGACAGGATATCATGTGTGGAGGGGATAAGCAGCTACCCATTATGGCTCTCATGTCCCCCCCACCCTCAGGCAGTTCTCAGGACCTGTTCTTATACATCAGCTTCACGACTCGAGTCCCACCGTCTGATTTTCCAGGGTGCAGCTCCTTCAAGGCTTGTTCCCACTTGGAGATGGCATCACAGATCTTGAAGAGGCAAAAGATTCAAGTCAGAAAAGCCCCTCATGAGAATAGGATTGTGGCAGAGCTGAGTAAGAGCCCTGCCACCAGAGGCTGCTGGGACAGGAGATGCCTACCAGTCCCCCTCAGATGCGGAGGCAGAGGGCACCCTAGGTGTGGTTGAGCGTCTAAGAAAGGGGCATTGCCCCACTGGCCTTGTGAATGCTAAGGAGACCTCTGGAAGGGATAAGCAGACCCAGTCAAAGTTCATGGCCTCCTGGCTCCATTTACATTTTACTGACCACATTCTCCTTTAAAAAAATACACTTGAAGGCCTACTGTGTTCAAAGCCTTACAGAAGCCCAGATGTTTACTAGAAAGATTTGTGGCAATTTTTCTAGACAACATGAAAGATTAAAAGCCTTTATTCTGGTGCAGCAAAGGAAGCAGGTACAGGAGCCAAATGCACCATCCAGTGTGGCAATGTGTTTCCATAACCCTTAACACGCTCATGGAACCAACCTCAGTCCACAGTACAGATAAGTTGTAAATCCCATTCAAGGCCTTCGCCTACAGGTGTACCACAAGGATCTGTCTCCTTGAACTATGGTTGGATCTATTAAGCATAGCATTGGCTGTGGCAGACAGGGTAAAAGCTAGGTGCTAGTGTATAGTATGACACCCATTGGGTCTAAGCTATTGCTCCTAACTTAGGTGGGCAGATATCTTTGGTGGCAACTGTGGCAGGGCCTTCTTGTCCTAATGCTGAGCTCATAAGGCTCTTCCCCTGAATGCTGCACGGCCACTTGTGGGAAACATCTCTGATGATCTTGTCTCCAGAGTCTAGGTCACATGTAGCTTTCTCTGCTTGCACAGCATTTTTTTTTTTTTTTTTTTTTTTTTTTTTTGAGACAGGGTCTCCCTATAGCCCCAGCTGGCCTGGAACTCATTCTGTAGACTAGGCTGGTCTTGAACTCACAGAGATCCGCCTGCTTCTGCCTCCTGAGTGCTGGGATTAAAGGCATGCACCATGATGCCTGGCTTAAAGACAGTTCTAAGCCACCATGTGGGTGCTGGGAATCGAACCCAGGTCCTCTGCAAGAGCAGTCAGCGCTCTTAACCACTGAGCCATCTCTCCAGCCCTACACAGCACATTTTAAGATGGCACAGCAATTCTGGCCTGGGGAGCACACTGGTCTCAGCACCAAACGGGCTGCTTGATAGTTAGGCACACACTGCATGGAGCCCTGCCCCATCACCTGCATCTCTAAGCCTCTAGGGAGGCTAGTACCTTGACACTTCCTTGCAGACAGTGCTCCAGGTCCCTGCCAGAAGGATCGTCTGTGAAGAGGGCAAAACCAGAGTGGGAAGGCTTCCTCATGCCCGTCTCCTGATTCAGCCGCTGGAGGAGCTCATCAACTGTAGAGGAGCCGTCAAAGCCAACCACCTGCGGGTGCAGGGGAGGCAGCTGGACTCAGTGAGCTTCCTGAGAACTCTCACTGGGATCATGGAGGGGTCTGAACACAGCAGATGGGGAGGAGCAAGGCTGAAGGCAAGAGGCCAGTGGCTTCCTGTTGCCATGCAGGAATCTGAGCCTGCCCACTGTAAACCAGAACCGGACAGAGGCCTAGTCCTCCCTCTACTGTCAGTCTTCCGGGGCTCTATTTCATGCTTTCTTGGCCAGTATCTCAGCTTCCCTGTTCATGGAATGGGTTCAAAAGACCTAAGGCAGCAAAGAGTGAGGGGCTTTGGGATTCAAGGTCCTTTCTCCCTTAGACATACACAGGAACCATGCCACTCCTACCTCAAATCAGGAAGGGTCAGGGCAGGGAGCAAGCGCAGCCTCCTTACCTGGTAAGTCCCATTGGCAAAGTGCACAGGAATGCTGAAGGGTAAGGAGTGGTGGAAGGGGTTTCGTAGCAAGATGGATACCACTTCCATACGTGATGGCCTGGCCTCCCGCTCCCCTGTCTGCAGAGTCCGTTCCACTGCTCGCTGGCAGTAGGAGGCATACTGGCCAGTTTCATTTCTAAAAAGATAGGGGACTACTAGGAACTGCCACCCTTCCTCTTGGCACCTGAGGATACAAACTCAGGACAAGAACTGTAGCTGTGTGGCTATGGGGAGGCTCTGAAGACGCGTGGGTGTTATTATTTATCTGGAACTGCCCACACATGGTGCACACGTGGAGGTCAGCAGACAACTTGTGAGAGTTGTTCCTGTCCTTCTGCCATGTGGGTCCCAGGGACTGAACTCTTCACGCTTGGCAGCAAGCATCTTTACCATCTCTCTGGGCCTAGTACAGGGTGTTAACTTGTCACCAAGAACCTATCTGTACCACAATGCTGCCATGGACATTTTGTTTTTAAGCCAGTACTGACGCTCTAACCCAGGATCTTGGGTATGCAAGGCAAGAACTCAAACCCCGAGCTGCCTCTGCAGCCCTGGCACAGGTATTTTCTTGCAGAAGCCTGAAGAGCATGGCAACAGATAATGAACACCCGAGGACAATTTGGGACAGTGTGGCTTCACACGAAACCCTTCCCCAATACCCAAGGACATACGGACTGGGGTCCAGAGAAGCTGCAGTATGCGCAGATCTCCGCATGCATGTGTGTCTGTGGTGATGGGTGAAGTCTCCTGACCCACAAGTCTCAGAGGGGATGCAGTCAGTCCAACCTCATCTTCTCATCCCTTTGAACAAGCTTGTCACTAGAGCAGGAGTGGCAGAGGAAGTGCATTCACCTACCTGGGATCTGCGTGGCGTTGTAGCTGCTGTTTGACATACCACAGGAAGTGATGCTGAGGCAGGAAGAGTGGAGCACACAGAGCTAGGAGCTGCCAGCACTGTCAAAGAACACAGGCAGCATGGGTGAGTGCCGGGGGCCTCCTACCTTGCAGTTCTGAGCTGCACAGCTTTCAGCATCATTTCCCCACACCGGAACCTCAGTTCTCTGTGGTACTGGGATGGCTACGTTGGCCAGGCATTGCGCAGAATGGCAATCACATAGTCTGACCATGCACAGATAAGGCATGGTCATGCAGAAGCAACCTGGAGCATGAAAGCTGCCCACTGGCTAGGATTAGAGTGCACCTGCCCAGCCCCCTCCTTCCACTCTCCCCACCCCTTGGGCAGCCCTTGCCAGTGGTTCCAGCCCATTTCTGTCCCCAGGGTATTTCCACCTGCATGAGAGAGTGCTTCTGCGGTGGGCGGCAGTTAGTTTGCTTCATGAGCTGGCAGTAGATCTCACTCTGCAGCTCAGGGTGAACTAGGCAGACCTGCAGTGCTGTCTGTGCCAGGGACACATGGTAGTCCACTGAGGCAGCCTCCACAGGCACGTTGATGAAGAGCTGGCAGGACTGGAAGGAGAATGGCCGTGGGCACAGGCAGAGGCTGCCCCTTCACTACTGTCCCAGCATGCAGTGTCTGAGACCCCAAGCACATCCTCAAGGAAGGCTCAAGTTCGCTGATGGGCAGCCCTCGAGAGAGAGCTCTGTTCCTGCTTGGGAAGCTGAAAGGGGCCACTGTAGGGACAGAATCTCTTGTTTATCTTTCCATTATATAAGCAAGACAAGGTTGGCTACATAAGGGGGAAAAACATTTTCTTTTTTTTTTTTTTTTTTTTTTTTTTTGTCTTCGAGACAGGGTCTCCTTGTAGCCCCAGCTGTCCTAGAACTCGCTCTGTAGATCAGGCTGGCCTTGAACTCACAAAGATCCGCCTGCCTCTGCCTCCCAAGTGCTAGGATTAAAGGCGTGCGCCACCACGCCCGGTGAAAAACATTTTCTTTAAGACAGGGTAGCACAAGGTAGCCCACTCAGACTGCTGGCACTTAATTCCTGGAATTTAGTACCACACCAGCCCCCTAGTAGGCTAATTAAAAAAAATTTTTTTTTATTATTAAACTTTTTCCATAGGTCATACATCATTTCTCAATTGAATCTAGAATCACTTCCCTTTCCATGCCCCCCACCCCACCCGAGTCCCTGCACTCTGCCATACATGTCCTGTATCTTTTTCTGAGTCTTTCCAGAGGTTTTTTTTCCAGTTCTTTTGCTGTTCTCTTCAACTTGTATTGCTACAGTATATATACATATATGTATATATCTATAGATACATACATATATACACACACATAGAGAGTACTGTTTTTTTTTTTTTTAATCAGAAAATTCAGATGAGCACAAAGAGCTAATCCAGGGAAGAATCTCACATCCAGAAGCAATGTGAGCCTGGCCTTTCCTGCTGTTCCTTTAAGGTGATGGCAGCTCCTCAAGGGAGTCTTCCTGGCATTTTCTAAGCCCCAGAGCTGCCTCCCAGCTTGCGAAAGGGTTCCATTCCTGCCTAAAGGGGATCCTGCGGGGCTTTCCTGCTCTCTTTTTTAATTAATTTTATTTATTTCTGTATGTGTATGAATGTACTGTCTGCATGCAAGTTTGTGCACCCGTGTCGTGCAATGCCGCAGAGGTCAGAAGAGGGTGTCAGATTCCCCTGGAATTGGAGTTACAGACGGTTCTCGGCCACCATGTGGGTGCTGGGAATCGAACCCGGGTCCTCTGTAAGAGTGGTTGGCGCTCTTAACCGCTAGGCCATCTCTCCAGCCCGGGGCTTTCCTTCTCTACAGTGCTTGGGCACCCTATGACCATAGGTCTCCTCCACTGTGATGGACTCAGGCTGTGCCAGGAACAGCCTGGACACATGTGGGCACCACCATCCAGTGGCCTGGGCTCCACTCCCACATTACCTTGAAGAGCTTGAGCGCCTCCGTCTGCAGGGCCTCAGAAGGCAGGGTTGTGAGAGAGGTGCATAGCCCATCTCTGCTGTAGCACAGCATGGGGTGCCTCCAGAGCGGGGAGTCTGCCCAAAGCACAGACCAGAGAGCGGTGGCAGTTACTACAGAGGAGAGAACTCAGCCCCACTGACTCACAGGGAAGACACTGACCTAACAGTATAGGAAACATGACTTGGGTTGGGTTGATCATCCACAGACTGCAAGGCAAGGCAATCTGCACACTCCCAAGCATGGCTGTAAAGGAGTCAGCCAAACCTTCTCTGGGAAGCCACAGCAGGGATACATGAACAAGGCCCTGAGTGCTTCTGAGCACAGGTGTCTGCATGCAGGGGAGGCCTTCCCTATAGGTCAGGTCAAAGGAACACATGGGTCAGCCTAAAACAATCCTCAGAGCTGTAGTAAAGAGGTGTGCATCTCTGGTTAGTTCACGAGGGCCCCCAAACAGCCCAGGCTTATGTTAGCCTCACCCAGACTGAGGCTTCATTTATTAACAGACTCTTAACTACAGATTAACTAGCTGCCTCCCCCACATCCCCCACCCCCACCCCACACCCTCAGTCCTCTGCCTAGCTAGCAAAGCTATAGGTTGAACAGAGTAAAATATTGACCCAGGTTTCTAGAAAGTCTATTTTCCAGATAGACTCCCTGACATACAGTGGTCACCTCAGGGTTTTGGCCAGGGACAGAGGGGCACTAGAGCATGGGATGGGAATTCCCTCTGTGACTCATCAGGCATGTTTAATGCAGCGTCTAGGTACAGTATTGCTTTCTTTGGGTTCTTGCCCACTAAGCACCAAGCCACTTCCTTCCAACCCATGCAGAGATGGTCATTCATGGCTCACCTGGGTCTCCCTCACCCTTCATCAGTTTCCCAATGAGCTGCTCATAGGCAGTGCCCACCTTGGCACTGCTACCACCTGCTGCCACTGTGAGGTGGTAAAGCCATGTATCCTAGAAAAAGGCAGAAAGCAATCAGATGCTGACGGGATGGAAAAAGTGGGGCAAGAGCAGGGCTCAGGGCAGGGGATGTAGCTCAGGGCAGAGCACTTGTTCGCATGCATGCGGTCCTGGTTTCCATCGTGAGGATCCTCCCCAAACAATCTGTAACTTTAAGCTGGACAAGGAGGTGTGCACCAGGATACCAGGATTTGGGAGACAGGCACGGAGATCTGAAGTTTAAGACCAGCCTGGGCTATATAAAGCTCTGTTTCGGGGGGGGGGGGGCAGAGAATGACTTTTAGCTAGTTTGGCTGGCATGAGTCAAGGCTACCAGTCTCCATGGGGACTCAGGATCAGGTGACTATGAAGCCAAATTTCCAAATTTGTAACTCTGTATCAGGACCCCAGGGACGAAGAGATGCTGTTCTCTGGGAATGAATTCAATAGAAAGCAATATTCCTAATCAGAAATAATTAGCCAGTATCCAAGAAGGAAATAAACTTGACTTGGGAAAGCTCAAGGGAAGAGAAGGGAAGATCAGGAAGATCAGGAGGCCCCAAAGGCCCAGCTCCTCCCTTACCTTCTCCTGCTTGCTGCCTATGAGGAGGTAGGTGGGGCTGTGCTCTGGGGGGTGGATCACCAGAGTGCAGTGGGAAGACAGTAGCCGTCTCGTTCCTCCAGCCTCATAATCTTCATCTGAGTCACAGGATCTATCTACTTCCTCTATGTGGGCACTGGGCACAGGCAGGCAGCCCAAGGGGCGCTGTGGACATGAGCCTTCCATGAATGGGAGAGCAAGCAGGCAGGGGCGTCCCATTTCTCTGAACCCTTGGGCTCTATGGAGCTGGAGGTCATGATGTAGACAGATGCAGGCTGAGGAGGTAGAAGTTGCAGCACTGCAGGCAGGCCAGAAGCAGAATAAGGTGCTTGGAAAAGTACCAGCTGACCAGTCACTACAGGCCATGGTGCTGCTTACATGCTCTGGTGGGAATCAGCCAGCTGGCTTTTGGACTTCTTGTAAGCTGTAATATGGTAGAAGCTGAAGCTGGGGGCTGCCATTAGTTACATGGAGCCATGTAGTATAGTTTGGAAGAGGCAGGAAGTAAGTGCTGTTGAGAGGCTGAGAAGGTACCTTGTCCTCATGGCTCCGGTAGTAGTAGAAGGTTGTCCCAATAAGAGCACACCAGACCAGCTTGGAGTGGCCATGCTTTACCTATAAAGTTAAGTGATTTTGTTAGAAGCAGGGTACCTGAATAAGTCCAGGGATAGCTGAGAGAGGACTCAGGAGGACGGCTACGTCAGGTCCTAATGGAGCTACCACTCAGGCTAGTGGAACCCTTTTCATAGCGAGGCTGTGCATGGTAGCACTCCAGACACTCTTAGGCCACTCAGTAATCTATGACCCGCCACCGAAAGATTATCCAGAACTTGCTAGTTGGCAGAGGCCAGAGTTGTCAGGATGCTGTAAGGTAAATAAAGTTTCTGGCAGTCTAAAGCCCCGAGACAACCATAAATCACTAGGGAACAGAAAGTGAGCACGGGCAGAGAAGAATGACAGACAGACTGATGGGAAGGCAGAGGTGGAGGGAAAGAGCTCGCTGCCCCTTTCTGGGGTTAATTAGTACCTACTCAGCTCTTTGTAACCAGAAAACCTCTAATTAAAATATCTCTAGGCAGGCCTGGAATACTCAAGTCTTGAATGGTGACCATACCGGCCTCACCAAGGTCTTCTTTTTCCACGTTAATCCTGACACAAATGGGCACACTGTGGTGCGACTCCTAATGACTCCTAATAGTGGGTGAAAACATTCCCTTTCCTTTTGTCTCCAGAATAGTTGTTCTAATAACCTCATCTCTGTTTCCTGAGGCTCATCACCATCATCCTGTATGGCCAGACCAGCTAACCACTGTGATGCAGTTCTTAGAAAAAGGAGCCCACTATCTCTTGACACCCCCATGCCTGGCACCCATTACTTTAGCAGTTCTACCCTGTACCTTGGTTAGCCAGCCCTTTACAGTAGGCTTGGTGCCTGCCGGATGAAGTGCTGGAGGCCCAGTGACCTGCACTTTCAGCAGGCTCTGTAGGACCCGGATCCACTCTTCTAGCAGTGAGGGTGAATCTGCAGTTAGGTAGTAGGTTTTGTTCTCGCAGATGAGCTATGGGAAGAAGAGAAGGGATTAGAGCCAGGGGATATAAGACAGGCTCTGAGCTAGCCCAAGTTCCTCAACCTATGGGGCCTTCCTTCCTGCTACCACATGATTCCCTCCCCTCATCTCCTCTCTGCCTTTCTTTTCTGTTCATTTTGTCCATCTTTGCTTCAATCAGTCACATCAAAACCAGCATCACATCTGTTTACGGTCTGTAAAACGCAGCTGCTGAGAGCAGGCTCACCTGGAATGTTTGAGCACCTTCCCCTCGAACAATTTGGCAATGGGAGTTCAGATCCACTTGACCTTGAGGTTTCCGGATGACATCACTCTGTAAAGAAAGGAGGAGGAGGAGGAGGAGGAGGAGGAGGAGGAAAGCACTGCTGTTGGGAGGCTTCTCAGGCACTTACCCCCTATCTTCCTCCAGGTATAGATACAAAGTAGAAATGATTCCCAAGTGTCCCTGGCTATGGCAGAATTTGAAACTTATTCTAGATTCTGATTCACAGCCAGAATTAGAAACATGAATCCTTCTAACCCCAGTCCTTTTTTTTTTTTTTTTNATGGCCTTTTCAACACAGGGTCTCCCTATAGCCCCAGCTGTCCTGGAACTCACTCTGTAGACCAGGCTGGCCTTGAACTCACAAAGATCCGCCTGCCTCTGCCTCCCAAGTGCTAGGATTAAAGGCATGCGCCACCATGCCCGGCTAAACCCCAGTCTTAAAAGCTGACAGTGAGCCTTTAAAACTGGATCAGAAGTCACCAGCTTATTATAGAACTATAAAGCTGTTGTGGAATATGTCTATAGTTCCAACTATTCAGTAGGCCATGACCCAGGAATTTAGACTGGCCTAGACAAAAGACCAAGACCCATCTCAAAACAACAATAACAACAACAACAACAACAACAAAAAGACATGGTAATGCATGCCTTTAATCCAAGCACTTGGAGGGAGGCAGAGGCGTGAGGATCTCTGTGAGTTTAAGGGCAGCCTATAAGTTCCAGGCCAGCCAGTAAGTGATACCATGTTTCAAAAAAAAAAAATCTTTTTAGTCCATTCTTATTCTGTCTCAAAAAGACAAAAAAAAAAGAAGAAATCAGCTCTGAAGAAGAATCTGCAAGCTACCTGGCCCAGAACGTCTTGATAGTCCCATGGTTTAGTTCATTGTAAGAACGGTGACCACCTCCTGGTACCTATGTGGCTCAGAGCCCCCAAGGCCAGTCAGCTGCCTCTCACCCCTGACAGATCTTTGCCTTTGGCCTCAAGCCATACCGCCCTTCCCCTAGCCCGTGTCATACGGTTCTGGGTCTGGGCTGGGGTCCTTGTGATTGCAGTCTTGGGGAAACTCTCACCGGAGACTTGTAGTACAGAATTTGTCCCTGTCTTAGGACAAACCAGCGCCTCTTCCATGTCTTCACCCGGCTCCCCATTTTCAGCAGGTAGCCTGACTTCTCCAGTGACTCCTGAGGGGTGAAGAAGGGACAAAAGGGAATATTACTGAGGGGCCCAGGACACTGCACTGCCAGAGTCCTGTTAAAAACAATTACTGACTGCCTATTATAAGCATTTCTTTTCTAGCCTCTGTATCCTGCTGAGATCCAGAGAAAACACAGTAAAGAATGGCTGTCCTGCCATAGAAATGCCTGGGGAAGAGTCCTTGGCCCACTGTGACAGGTGAAGATTAGGGGCTCCAGGTAGGAGAGGCGGGCAGGAAGGGCTTTAGGAAGGAGTAGCACCTGAACTAGCCTCTGAAGGAAAGGCCAGCTTCTCTGCAAAGACCAGCTGAGAGGGGGAGGAAGAAAGGCCATTCTAGGAATCGCAAGTGGGAGAAAGCAGGCACATGGGGCCCGTCCCCGAGCCTGACTCCCACCTACAACACAGCAACAACCCCATGAGGACAAAGGAGACGTGAGGTAAAAGGCAAGCCCTGAGGCTGCATGCGGCAAGCTGAGTTCAACTGCAACTGTGCTAGCCTGTGTCCGCAGCTGAGGGCCAGGGAGATTAAACAAGGTAACAGACGCACGCCTCACCATCTGGAGCTCCCCAGGCTCTGGCTTTCTTCCTCGTGGGGCGTGAGGACATCTGTCTCAGTAACTGGGCACTGCAGTCCATCTCCAAGGGTCCTTCCCTCCCTCAGCTGCTGCCTGTGTGGGTGCTGAGGCCCTGGCAACCTCCACGCAAGTCTGCTCCCACCCAGTGCTCCTTGCCCATGCAGGTATGGGGCTACGTGGCCTGCTTACCCCGCTCAGGCTCAGCTCATCAATGGAGTAGGATGAAGTGCGCTGGAGTTTATGCTCAGGCTCTGAGTAGTCACTGTCCAATGAGCAGGCGTCAGGAGGAATGGCGTAGTCACCCTCCGAGCTCAGTGAGGACATGGAGACTCCTGGCCACAGGAGGAAGAATCAGGGCCCATTCCTCCCTAGCACCCATGGCCAGGAGATGCAGGGCTCTTATCATCCACAGGGCTCCCTGGAGTCTGGGGCTGAGGATGGAGCTGCTGGTCCCCTCTCCCTCTCTCTCTCCCTCTGTACCTCTCTTGATGGCCCGGGGGCTGCCTAGTCCACTGGTCTTCCTGCACTCAGAGCAGGGGATTGATATCCGGAAACTCGCTTGAGAAGCACAGTCATCATCAGAGCCAGATGACTCGTCCACAAAGGGCACATTGCTGATCTGTGTGGCTCTCTGCAAGACAGGCCCCTCCCCAACTACAATTCAGGCTTCAAAACCAGCCGCTCCCGCTGGGTATAGTGGTGTGTGCCTTTAATCCCAGCCTTTGGAAGGCAGAGGCAGGCGGATCTCTGTGAGATCCAGGCCAGCCTGGTCATGACTTCCATCTAGGCAAGCTGGGACTAGGGAGACCCTGTCAACAAAGCAAAAACACAAAAAACAGAACAAACCCCTCCCACAAACTGCTGTACCTGACTCCTACTGCCCACAGTGCGGCACATACAGCCTGTCTGGGGAAAGAAGAGCCCGTCACCCAGCTGCAGCACCTGACAGAGAGCAGTCCCAAGCCGTGTGAGGGCCCTCTCTGACCTCCTGTGTTCTTACTCTGTGCTGCTCTCTGGCCCTGTCGTCCCCGCCCCCCCCCCCCCTTTATGGTCCTAAAGAGTTCCCTGCTCCCTCCATGGGGGAAGGGGCAGAAAACCACACCACAGGCCACTTAAGTATGGGGCAGGAGCTTTACAAATGTGTGGGGACACTGAGATAGGGAGAGATCAGATCTTCAACAGCAAACACTTAGGCTGACTATTTCGGTGCTGGTGACTGTGTGGTGAAAACACAGCTAAAGGTATTCTAGGGTGACAAAGCAGTTGTACTTATTTTGGTTGTTTGGTCTTTGTGTGTATGTGTACTAAAAATAGAACACAGAGCCGCACTATTCTCAGCAAGTGCTCTACCATAGAGCTCCATCTCTAGCTCACAAAGTGCTTTTAGAAAACAATTTGGGGGGCTGGAGAGATGGCTCAGTGTTTAAGAACACTTTCTGCCAGGCGTGGTGGCACATGCCTTTAATTCTAGCAACTCGGGAGGCAGAGGCAGGTGGATCTTTGAGTTCAACGGCCGGGTCTACAGGGAGTTCCAGGGACAGCGTGGACTACGAAAAGACCCAAAAAAAACTAAAAAAAAAAAAAGAACACTTGCTGTTCTTCCAGAGGACCCAGGTTTGATTCCCAGCACCCACATGGCAGCTAAGAACCATCTTTAACTCCAGTTCCAGGGGAATCCAATGCCCTCTTCTGATCTCTGCAGCACTGCATGACATGGGTGCACCAACCTACACGCAGACAGTACATTCATACACATAAAAAAATAAATAAAAATATAAAAATAATAAAATTATAAAAAAGAAATTTGGCAGAACCTGACAGAATTTGAAGCACTCCAATAATGTGCCCAGAAATTCTATCCTAGAGCTGTGTTACAGATACACATGTGCAATGGTGCTCACTGAAAAGGGCAGGGACACACTCTACTGTGACCGGGTGGAGGAAGGCTTAAGGTAGTCATGATGCAGCTACATCAGGAGTAATGGACAGGCATGTGAGGAGGCAAAGAAGAGCAGCCTGACACGTGGCTAGGTGAGCAACCACGATGCAGGCTAACATGCCTGCATGTGTGAGAGGACGAGAGTGAAAGAGGAATGGTAAAAAAAGGAGAGAGCATGCACAGGCATGCACACACACATCTGCAAATGCATCTGAAGGCCTTACAGAAGAATCAACACCAGCTCGTTAACAGACTGGGAATTAACGGGGAAACAGTGTGAAAGAAATTTCACTTTGGGTTTTTTAATTCTTCTAAGAAAAGTTGTAGCAAGCATTACTATTATGATGAAAAGATGACTAACAGGAGTGTGGGGTGTAGCTCAGTGGTATAGCACCTGTCTCCCCTGGACCTGGGGAACACTACAAAATCAGAAATGAAACCAGTAACAAAAGATACAAAAATATGTATGAAAATATCATGTTGTAGTTATGATTTTGGTTAAAAGAAACTATGGACCAGTGAGATGGCTCAGTGGGTAGAGGAGCCTGCCACCAAGCCCGACAACCTGTGGCTCAGTGGGTAGACGAACCTGCTGCCAAGCCCGACAACCTGGGGTTCAGTGGGTAGAGGAACTTGCCACCAAGCCCACAACCTGCGGTTCAATCCCTGGGTCCCACATAGTGGAAGGAGAGAACTGACTCTCACACATTGTCCTCTGACCTCTATGCATGTGCATACGTACACACACACACAATTAAAAACTTTAAAACATGTTAGTGATATGGGAATGTGTATTTAAACACCTATAAACAACTCTGAAGGAGTCCTCAGGCCTGGAGAGTAGGAGACAGGAAGAAGGCTGGGAGAAGGGGTAGACAGGCCTAACTTTAACCTTGGGCTTCTCACTTTGCCCACTTTCATACTGACCCAGGTTTCTGTAAATGTAGAATTTTTTTTTGTAAATGTAGAATTTTTATAATAAAAATTAGAACTCAACCACCAATGACAAGTGGGCAGTACTCTCATTATTGTCTAGCTTTTTGCCCCCCTTCAGTATACTGAATAATCTTGTTTTCTTCCATAAAGGAAAAAAAAAAACCCACATCTGGTTAGCTGAGCCCCCTGACCCAGCACTGTGTGAAGGCACCTGCCCCTCCAGCCCCCAGGTACTTCGTATTGGGACCAGAGATTATGGGGGCATCCCCTCTTTCTTTCTTTTCTTTTTTCTTTCTCTTTCTTTCTTTCTTTCTTTCTTTCTTTCTTTCTTTCTTTCTTTTTATTTATTTTTTTTTTATGTGTACGAATGTACTGTCTGCATGCAAGTTTGTGCACCTGTGTCCTGCAATGCCTCGGAGGTCAGAAGAGGGTGTCAGATGCCCCTGGAACTGGAGTTAAAGACGGTTCTCAGCCGCCACAGAGCAGTTGGCGCTCTTAACCGCTAGGCCATCTCTCCAGCCCTGGTATCCCCTCTTTCGACAGCAACTTCTTACCCCCTTCAGTGTTGTGTAGACAGGTACAGTGACATTCTTGTAGACAAGGTTAGAGAAAGCCCCAGGGGATGTGAGGGCAGCAGGACTTGAAGCTGAGGGGAAGAAGGCATGGGGGAAACAGGAGTCAGAACTCAGGAGTTTGGGGAGGCGGAGAACCGGTAGGCCAGGAAGAGCACCAAAGCCTCTCCTCTCCTTCCCGTCTGTGTCTGTTCCTCTTGACTTCCTTGCGGATCATAATGCCCACAGGAGAAGGGACCCCCACCACAGAATCTAAATCTTGCCCTCTACCCATCTTCTCCCCCAGGAGGCTTGTGCTGTCCCCCACTCCTGCTAAGGATGTGCCAATGGCTGAGGATGCTATGGGTGGTCAGGGCTCAGCTGAATCAGTGGACGTGGGGCTTCCCACCCAGGCTCACTGCTGCAGAAAGGAAGTGGAAAGAGGTGGAAGGTTGGCTCCAGGACCCCTACAGGGTCTCTTCCAGTTTTGTGACAGGCTGTGACCCTGGACCCTTGCTCTCCTTGCTGGGCATCTGAACTTAAACAGCCTTTTTTCATCCCTAGGTGATCCTACCTGCCTGAACTGCACATGCTAGGGAAAGAAATGGGGTCAGGCCCACCAAGGACATTGGGCCTGTCACACTTCACTGGGACTCACCACAGCAGGTCACGTTATTTCGGGAAGACATGTCTGATAGCTGCATGCCTGATGTGGCCATTGCATAGATCCGGCTCTCCTGAAATAAAAGGTCCCCGGCAGTCAGGGTCCCAGACTGTGCTGACCCCAGCCCCTCCATTACAGTGACTGGAGGTGGGCAGATCTGAGTTCACACAGAGGGAGCCCAAGCAAGCTTCTTCATTTCTAAGCCTCATTTTCCTCAGCTCTAAAATACTGACCTTTTAAGAGGCTACCATGTAATCAAACAAAGTAATTAATGTAGAATGTAAACATTTAATACCTGGGATGTAATCCATGCCTAACAGATATTCAAAGAGGAAAGCAATTTAGAGAGTAGGATGGGTGGGTCTCAGGATCTCACCCCTGGAGGTCAGGAGTGTTGACCACAGGGTGATGCTCTTTCATAACTCGGCTGTTTGGAAGCCAGGATACATTGTCTTCCTAGAGCAGCAGTGCGCTCATGTTAGGCTTCCAAGGCCAGCCCACAAAGCTATTTAGCCCAACAGGCTCTGGAACCCTGAGGTAAGACTTTTGCAGAAAATGCTGGGCCTCAATGCATGTCCTTGGGTCTGAAGTAGGATCCTAGGGCAGGAGAGCTCTGCTCTTACAACCAGGACAGCCCCACCAGGCTGCTCCAGCTCTGACTGCTGCACTGGCCCTACAAGGAAAACAAAAGCCCACTCAGGTGACTGGTGAGTCACGAAGGCTGACCAGAAAGGGCAGCCTTGCCGAACCAGAGAAGCAACTAAGGGCCAAGGCTGGAAGGGAGAGGGATGTATTCTGGGGTGTGATCCCAAAGGGGGGCGCAGTACAGGGGACTTTGGGAGATGTGAGATGATAGGGTGACATAACCAGAGCTGTGGCAAGACAGAAGTGGAAGACGGTGACAAAGGGAGGAGTCCAGGCGAGGGTGCCTGTGGTTAGGCAGGGCAGCTAGACCCAGTGTCAGGAGTAAAGTTAGGCAGAGAAGAGATTATTTCTGCCCATAGTGGTCATGCACTTAAACTAAGGACAGGTTTCCAACTTCATAAAGGAAATGAAACTGAAGCTTGAGGGAGTGATGTCAAACAAAATATAGCAGTGTTCAACAAAGGGCATCTAATGCCTCCCTCATAGTTGTTTTTAAGGATTAAGGAGAAAAGAGCTCTCTAAACTAATGGTGAATAAGGGTATCTGACCCTCTCATTATGCAGCTTGTGAAACGTCCCTCTCTGAATCCCGGGTTTTGCTTTTTCAACCTGAAGGTTACTGCCCAGCTGGCCCTGCCTGATACAGACTTCAGCTCACATCAGACAGGGGTCTTCAGTGAGCTGACAGTGGGTCTTCTTTCCCTCAGGAGCAAGTAACAAAGAGCTGAAAAAAGGAGACTCCTCCTTAAACTGTATTGCCACTTCTTGGGGTTCCCAGGGTCCAGCTGAGAACAAAGAGGAAAGGAAAGACCTGACAGTGACCTTCACTACCCTCCCCGGCTGTCGCTGAGCAGTGCTGTGGGGAGCATGTTGCTGTTGTTTTCTTTCTGAGACAGGCTTTCATTATGTTACCTGGCTGGCCTGAACTCCTACGCCAACTCCTCCCAACTCAGCCCCCTGCCTGCTGGGGTTTCAGGTTCCCAGCACACCTGGCCAGAGCGTTTCAATTTATTTTCTCTTCTGTACTTTTCCCTCTTACCTACAGACATGCACAGTTCACATGTATGTGTAGGCAAAACATAAGAACCACTCCTAGCTGAAATAGTGGCTGGCTGAATTTTAGTAAAATGGCAGAAAGGAGCCAATGTTTCTCTCAGTTAACACTAAACAGACCCTCTTGTCATGCCCCTGTCCGAATGCCTAGCTTTAGGGCTGCAGGGTAAGACAGCAATGAATAAGAGGGCCAGCTCTCAGGGATACTGCACTTCTTGCCCGCTAACCTTCCTTCCAACCCTGCTCGGCTGGAACTCCAGTCCTGCAGGTACACTTGCAACTAGCAGCTGGGAAGCAGTCACAGCGAAGGGTGTGTGTGGCTTACATGCCTGATCTGGGAGCTTCCCTGAACCAGCACTTCAAAAGGAGAGCCTAGAATTAAGGGCTCCTGAGCAATGGCGTAGAGTATCTCTCTGCTGTCAGCAGCCAACACTGAGATGTTCCCTCAGGTACTCACACCTCTGTAGCACTGGGCCTGATGATATCTGATCTGTTGCCCATGTCCCCAGGAGGCAGGACAGCAAGAGTGCAGGAACTGTGTTTAAGGCAGACAGACCACTACTGTAAGTCCAGTTCCTTCCCTTAATTACATGACCTTAGAAGTGGCCAAACTATGGTGACAGCAGTTTCCTATCTATTAAAGGGAGAAATTCCTATTTCCTCTTACAGGTGAGGCTACTTCTTTGGATCTGTGGGTTTTTTTTTTTTAATTTTATTTATTTATTTTCTATGTGTATGAATGTACTGTCTGCATGCAGGTCTGTGCACCCATGTCATAAAATGCCGCAGAGATCAGAAGAGAGTGTTGGATTCCCCTGGAACTGGAGTTCTCCTGGAACTGGAGTTACAGACGGTTCTCAGCTGCCATGTGGGTGCTGGGGATTGAACCTGTGTCCTCTGCATGAGCAGTCGGAGCTCTTAACCACTAGGCCATCTCTCCAGCCCCGGGATCTGTGTTAATAAGCCCTTTAAGCCCTCGTGCCAGCCTCCACTGACCTGTGAACATTGGCACCTACTCCGCCCTCCCTATTTTCATTTTAACTTTGTTATCACTGGTAAGATAAAGAAATCAGAGAAGTAGGGAGAACAGTAAAAAGGATGACCTGTTCCCATGGCCCCATTCACTCTGTCTTAATCTACATTCAGTCTTGTTTCATCTGGATCCCCACCTCTACTCCAAATCGGATTCCAAAGCAGTTCCACGAACATCTTGTCATTTTATACTGTTACCCATAAGGAAGCTAAGGCTTGGAATTAAAACAGCAGTACTGATAGACCACTTACTACTGACAAGCACTTGTTAAATAAACTATTTTTTTTTTTTTGTCTTTTTGAAACAGGGTCTCCCTTTAGTCTCAGCTGGCCTGGAGCTCACTATGTAGACCAGGCTGGCCTTGAACTCACAGAGACCTGCCTGCCTCTGCCTCCTGAGTGCTGGGATTAAAGGTGTGCGCCACCACACCCAGCTTAAATAAGTGTTTAATCCTGACAAAGAACCCTATTAGTAGGGCTGGTGAGATGGCCCAGGAGGTGAAGGCAGGCTGCGAGCCTGACAATTGAGCTCAGTCTCCAGAACCCGCAAACTCCTGCCAAGCTGTCTTCTGACCCCCACATGCAAATTGTGGCACATACCCCCACCTCAAAATAAACTAAATGTAAATAAATAAATAAACCCTTTAGTAGTCACTATTACCACCATTTTACAGTTAGGGAACCTCAGGCCCACAAGCTTAATAACGTGCCCAGGGTCACACAGTCAGCAATTCAACCTGTACTCTTCAATCCAACATATATCACCACAGAATCTCAAAGATCAAACAGGAAAATGCTCAAAGAGCCAGTGTGCCATGTGGTACACGATGAGCACTGTACGTAACAGCCAGCTACTATCCCTATCATTTCAGATTCTGAGTCTCCTCCGTCTTGCTGAGTGGGCTAGTCAGGCCTATGGTGCCAGCCTCCTAGACGCTTTGAGGATAAGCTGCATTTCAGGCTCAGCTATACTTGGCCCTGCCCAACCCTGAGGACATCTCTTACCCAGGATGGAAACCGGTGCAGGGGAGGTGTGGGTGGTTTACTCTCCAGCTCCACTTCCTCTAGCTCAGCTCTGGGAGGCTCGAGGCTCTCTCTTTCTTTCTGGCTCCCTGGCGGACGTGGCTCTTCCATCTCCATCTTCTCTGCTTCCTCTTGTACTTCAGTTCTGGCTTTGGACTTGGAGCAGCCAGAGGCATGGAGACCAGAAAGGGCCCCAATCTTAACACTGACCACATGGTCCAAGTGCCCAGGGCTCACCTGGGGCTGACTGTGGTGCCTTTTGGCCACCTGGAAGCTGTCCCTTGGGGCACTGGGAGCTCGGACTTTTGGTAGGGTCAGGCTACTTCCAGGGCCACCCTCTCTAGCAAAAGTCTTGGCCACAGGGAGTGTACCTCCTTGGATAGTGAACGGACCCTCCCTGCAAAAGGGTAACCCACGTTTGGGGCTGCCAGGCTCCATGCACAGCCGGCTGAAAGACCCCTCTCTTCCTAGATGTGGTTGAAGGGTGGGGGCCTCCGCCATTTCCCCGGGGTGGCCCATGCTGGATTTCGCCATGCTGGAGCTCAAATCCTCAAGACTTCTGGCTTCAGATGCAGAGTCCTTGCTCTGCAGAGCACTCAGAGAAGGTGCAGGCCCAGCCACCTGTAAAACTTGGGTCTGGAGATCACCGTCCTGCCCCATAGGCAGGACTTCAGGTTCTGAAGAGACAGAATCCTGCTCTGGGGTCCCTTCAGGGGCTACCTGCAGCTTCTCTGAAGGTGTCATCTGAAGAGCTGTGGTTGGGGAAAAAAAAAAAAAAAAANAAAAAAAAAAAAAAAACCCAGGCATGCACATTGAGCACTTTTCAACCCCCCCCCCCCACGCCCTGCTGCGCACACAGGCACTGGTACATACTTTCTAGTGCATCCTGAAGGGCTCCCACCTGCTCCACCAGGTGCTGATTACAGCTCTTCAGGTGCTGATTCTCCATCTCAAGCTGGGCAAAAAGGAAATGAAGATTTAGGGGGCTGGCAGTGTAAATCAGTGGTAGAGCCCTAGATTTGACACCTAGCAGTAACTACATAAGTACATGAAGATTTAGAATACCCAGCCCAAGCAGGTTTGGATATATAATCCAAACAAGCTAAAAAGCACAAATCTTTTTTTTTTAATTTATTATTTTTTATGTGTATGAATGTACTGTCTTCATATAGGTTTGTGCACCTGTGTTGTGTAATGCTGCGGAGGTCAGAAGAGGGTGTCGGATTCCCCTGGAACTAGAGTTAAAGACGGTTCTTAGCCACCATGTGGGTGCTGGGAATCAAACCTGGGTCCTCTGCAAGAGCAGTCGGAGCTCTTAACTGTTGAGCCATCTCTCCAGCCCAAAAGCACAAATCTTTTAAAAAGAGCACATGGTACCCCACTAATCTGGTTCTAATCTTCCCAAGGAGAACTCACCTCCTCCCTTCTCTGTGCTAATGGTTTGGGTTGGGATAGAATTCACTTGGAAGCCCCTGTATTTCTCTTTCTCTCTCTGTCTCTCTCTCTCTCTGTCTCTCTGTCTCTGTCTCTGTCTCTCTGTGTACATGCACACATGACTTGGATACATCATTATTTTTACTCTTTAAAAAATGTGAAATATAACACATACCCAGAAAATTGCATCTCACCTCAATGAACTGCTTAATGATCCTGAAATTCCTACTGATATGAATAAGAGGCAGCAGATTACCAGCTCCAGACAGCTCCCTGGCTTGCCCTTCACAAACACACTCTCCTTCCTCCCTGCAAAAGGTGACTGCTCTTCTCAGCTCAGCTGAGAGATTTCCTTGTTTTCTGGGTTTCACCACCTCAGTATGCATTCTACACATCAGTTTAGCTGTACCCACTTTCGAACTTCAGTTAAGTAGAATTACAAAGTACCATGAACTTCTCTGTATCTGCTTATGTCTTTTTAAAAATTTTTAAAAAGATATTTTGTTATTTTTATTTTATGTATATGAGTATACTGTCTGCATGTAGGTTGGTGCACCTGTGTCGTGCATTGCTGCGAAGGTCAGAAGAGGACATCGGATTCCCCTGGAACTGGGGTTAAGGACGGTTCTCAGCTGCCATGTGAGTGCTGGGAATTGAAACCAGGTCTTCTGCAAGAGCAATCGGTTCTCTTAACCATTGAGCTGTCTCTCCAGCCCCTGCTTTATGTCTCTTAACACGATGTCTATCAGATCCATTCTCACGGTGGCTGTATTTTCATTTTTAAATTATATTTTATTATTTTATTTTATGTATATGATTATGTATATTATTTTATTTTATGTATATGAGTGTACTACCCATGCCATGCAGTGCCCTCAGATGTCAGAAGTGGGCATCAAATCCCCTGGGACTCAAGTTATGAATGGTTGTTAGCTTCCACGTAGATGCTGGGAACTGAACCCAGGTTCACAGAGTCTCACTGACTCTGTGAGAACAGTCAGTGCTCTTAACTGCTAAGCCATCTCTCCAGCCCTGTATTTTCTTTTAAACTAAACCCAACATACATTTACTGAATACCTTTCATTATTTTTTTTCATAAGTATGTGTATCTGCCACAGGAGTGTGGATGCTCTCAAGGGCCAGAAGCAGGTGTCAGGTCCCCGGGAGCTGGAGTTGGGTGACTGTGAGCCACCTAATGTGGGTTCTGGGAATCGATCTCAGGTACTCTGGAAGAGTGGTATGTGCTCTTACCCGCTAAGCCACCTCTCCAGACATCCTGAACACCTTTTAGCAAGGGCCAGAAGGAGCTAAGGAATGGGGAGGCATTTGTTCAGCCTGTCTCTAAAGACTTACAGTCTAGCTAGTCCCTTTCCTTTTGTTTAGAGAGTCTGTTTGTGTTTGTTCACCAGTAATGCCTTATCCCGAGCTTCCTAAACATAGCTGTAGCAAGAGATGAGCTACATGGAGAGAGGAATGGAGGAGCAGAGGCCACCAGGGGCTGAGAGGGGAGAAAATGGAGAGTTGGTGCTTGGGGGACACAAAGTTTCTGTCTAGAGTGATGAGAAGCTATGGAAATAGGTAGTGGTGATGGTGACAGATACACAGCATAGTGCAAGTGCTTAATATCTCTGATATGGATTCTTAATATCTCTGATATGGATACTTAATAAATAGCCAAAATGGCAAACTTTATGTACACTTTCTCCCAAATTTTAAAAAGCTAAAGGAGACAGAGCAGGTGATAGTGTTAGTCTGCTCACTAGAAACAAACAGGATTTTCAGACACTTTCAGAGTCTCATCTCTTCCCAACCTCAAACCCATCCTAAGGTGAGTAGCAAGCTATAGGAAAGGGAAAGCGGGGGCTGGAGAGATGGCCTAGCGGTTAGGAGCGCCGACCGCTCTTGCAGAGGACCCAGGTTCGATCCCCAGCACCCACATGGCGGCCGAAAGCCGTCTGAAACTCCAGTTCCAGGAGAACTCCAGCTCCAGGGGAATCCAAGACCCTCTTCTGACCTCCGCGGCATTGCACGACACGGGTGCACAGATTTGCATGCAGACAGTACATTCATACACATACAGAAATAAATAATAATAAAAAAAAATTAAAAAAAAAAAAAAGGAAAGGGAAAGCGGACGGGGAGTGTCCATGTCTAAACTATGCAGGACAGATGGCTGAGAGAATGAGGCAAGGCACAGTCATGGAGAGGCAGGGCACTGGGAATACGGACAGGACCCTCGTGCTGAGGTTTGGACTCACCTCTGCCAGCTTTACTGTCACCCACTCCTTGATCTTTGCAGCTTTTTCTTGAACAATTTTGGCTTCCTCAGCTCTCATCTGCTTCTGCAAGAGAGAGAGCCTTTAGTTAACTTCAGCAGTCACCAGTGTGAAGCGAGGAGGTGGGAGGCCAGGGGAAGGGGCATCCAGTGGCTAGATGGGGCAGCCCCACAGAGAAAACTAATTCTGTTATGATTTATAAAAACATTCTTGGGGCTGGAGAAATAGCCTAGCGGTTAAGAGCACCGACTGCTCTTGCAGAGGACCCGGGTTCGATCCCCAGCACCACATGGCGGCTAAGAACCGTCTGTAACTCCAATTCCAGGAGAACTCCAGTTCCAGGGGAATCCAAGACCCTCTTCTGACCTCCGCGGCATTGCACGACACGGGTGCACAAACCTACATGCAGACAGTACATTTATACACATCCAAAAATAAATAAAATTTAAAAAAATTAAAAAAAACATTCTTCCTGGATATGGCAGTACGCACTTATGATCCCAGCACTCAGGAGACTGAAGCAGGAAGGCCATAAATTCAAGGTCAGCCTGGATTATACTGTGAAACTCTGCTTAGAACAAAACAAGCAAACCTTAACATAGGAAGGGCTTTCTTTCCTAAGCATAATACAAATCCTCAAAAGCCACAAAGGAAAAGACTGATTCTATATCATTTCTATAAATTACTATATGACAAAAATATCTGTTAAACAAAGCCAAAAGATGCACGGAGGAGCTGGGCATGGTGGTGTACACCTGTACACACAGCTAGTATACACCTGTACACACAGCTGACACAGAGGCTGAAGTGGGAAAAGGAGCTCAACTCGGGCTTCCAAGACCAGCTGAGGCAACACACGGAGGTGTTTTCAGAAAACAACAACAATCACGAGACCCATTGGGGAAGGACTTTCAACACAAACAGCACACATATAAAGGACATTTAACACAAACAATCCAGTAAACACATGCAAAAGATATGAACAAGGGGATGGAGAGATGGCTCAGTGGCTAAGAGCAGAGAACCCAGGTTCAAATCCCAACACCCACATGGAGGCTAACAACCACCTGTAACTCTAATTCCAGGGGATCTAAGGCCCTGTCTTCTCTGGGCATTGCACTTACACATGTGTAGGCAATACACTCATACACATAAAATAAAATAAATTAAAAATTTTTAATAAAAAAAGATATGAACAAGAAGTCAACAGAAAAAGAAACCCATGAACAGCTGTTCAGTCTCAATCATAATTTTAGATACACAAATAGAAATAAGACATTTCCCTCCACCAGGTTAATTTGGTATTACCCCCCAAATGTCAAGAATGTTGGGAGCAACTCCTCTCACACAAATATCTGAGGCCTCTGGGGAGGCAATTAGGTAACATCTGTGAACATCTCAAATGGACAGACCTGACAAAACCATTGGTCAGTCATTTGCTGCAATATTATTTGAGAAAGTAACACAAAATAGAAAATTCAAGCTGGGTGTGGTGGCACACACCTTTAATCCCAGCACTCAGGAGGCAGAGGCAGGTGGATATCTGTGAGTTCAAGGCCAGCCTGGTCTACATAGTGAGTTCTAGGCCAGCTGGGGCTACAAGGAGACCGTGTTTCAAAAAGACAAAAATTAATAAATAAATCAATAAATAAACCCTCAAAAACCAGAACTAGTCTTTAGTGTCTACCAATAAGAAGTTTGGTAAGTAAATATCACAAAGTGAGAGTAAAATGCTGAGCTTTGATACAGAAGAGACCAGCGAGGTGTGGAAACGCACTGGGACGGAGCAGAAACGCCGCTTGTTTTAGACCCTTCTAGCTGCTTTGTATTTTTTTATTCTAAGCATATATTCCCCTTTATAGTCAAAAAACAAGGCCAGATGAGCCCAGAAGTCATGTTTCTCACAAAATAATCAAGAATTGAAAAGGTTTTCATCTAAAACAAAAACTAAGGGTGTAGCCCAGTATTAGAACACTTGCCTAGCCTGCATACATAAGACCAAGGGGTTTGATTCTCATCTCACCACTCAAAACCAAAACAAAAAAACAAAAACAAAAAAAAACTTAAAAAGAAACCTAAGACAGAATGAAATATGAATTTTGATTTTACTTGAGCCTTATTTTGTGAAATATTAGGCAGTAAACCTAATCTCTCTGGGCTGAGCTGCACCTCTAAAATGGGAGATTAGATATCTTCTCTTGCTGAGTCATTTTGAGGGTGAACTAAGAGCTTTAGGAACAGGTATCAGACAGCTTACAAGGAGAGCTAATTTCCTGATCTAAAAATCATGGAGCAAGTGGTGTCTACTGAGTAGTTTAGAGTCCAGGAAAAGTGCCTGACAATATTAAAGACATAGTTTCCAAACCATGTAGTCTGTGGAAATGGGGCACCCATGTGAGCACCTCAGGCTCAGGATTCCAAGCTAGGAAAACCTTAAGGGTTATCTAGTTCGCCATTTGGTAAACAATGGCCCTGAGGTCAAACCTAGGCTTCCACCTGTTTTTCTTTCACATATTTTGATAAATAAAGCTTTATTGGAACACAGCCATGCCCACTCATTTATGGATCATCAATGCTGCTTTCATACTGCAACACCAGAGCTGGTCAGATAGAGGGACCACACAGCCTAGAAGGCCAGAAATGTCCTGACCTCCTGTGCCCCCTTTTGTACAGTCATGGAAACTGAGGCCCACAGGGTGACATGCACCTCCACCAGGACTCGTGATTCCTGGAACAGCTTCTTTCTCTTCCAATCTTCACCTACTGATTATAACGGTAAACTTTTTTTTCTGACCTGGGAGCTTTAGCAAATCATTTTGTCCAACAATCCCGATTGCTGCCACTCAACTCTGAGCCACTCAAAAGAGAAGGTATCTCCAAGTCAACAGATAAAATTCTCTCTTCTGGGGCACAAAGTACCCAAATGCATAAAAGGTAAATCCAATAATGGAATTTTCTATGAATACTGATAGTTACAAATTTGCAGATGATGACTGCTTGGACTGGCTGGGACCTTCACACAGATCGCACACATAGATAAGTCAGAGTCTGTCTCTAGCGTGGGGCCTACGGCTAGGAATGGATATTGAGTTGGCGCCAGGAGAAAGGAAGCAGATGAGGCAAAAGGGACAAAACTGGGGTGGAGAAGCAGGCATGGCGTGTGCTCATAATCTAGTACTTGGGAGTTAAGAGACAGGAAGATCAGGAGTTCAGGTCCAGCCTGGGCTACGTGATGGTGGTAAAGAGATCTTGGAGAGGGGGTAGCCTGGGCACAGAAGTTAGGAGACATAAGGGGAAGGGGGTTCTGAAGTGCTTGGGAGCAGGGTGCTAACTTGCGGCGGTGCTGGCTCTAGCGCACTTGGGAAGGGAAGCCTCCATTTTCAGTGGCCACACTGTTCTCTGCCTGTTCGGAGATCCACTGAGACATTCTGGCCAACCAGCTGACCATGGCTGATCATCCAGGCCTGTGTTGTTTTTGCCACACTACAGCCAAATATCAAGCAGCACATACTGGCAGGGCACAAGGCCATTACAGAGAAGGAAAAGCTCTCCTTACCAGCCCCAACCACGTGTCTGACACCATACACAGACCACCTAGGAGAACTATCCCCCAAACCTCTTTGGTCTCATAACTTCTGTTATATAAGTGTGCAAAATAAAATCAATGACTTAGGCAATTTCCCAAGAGCAGCAAGCCATAGAGTTGGTATTCACACCAGATCAGTGTGCCTCCAGGGTTGGTTTCCTCTATACTCCCCTAAAGAACAGATGTGAAGGAGAAAGACCTCCATATAAAGTAGGCTCATGAGAAAGTGAGATCCCCATCACTCCAGGGTTCAAGGACAGGGGCTGGAGAAGCTGGGGCCAATTTGGCAGATGCTGAGAGGGGATTGGTGTTACTTCACATTAGCCCCTACCTGCTTTTCCAGCTGTGCCTCCAGCTGGCTGATTAGTTCATCTTTCTCTTGCACGGCTTTCAGCAACTCTTGGTACTTTGGGTGTAGACTACCTGTGGAGTCCACGTTCTTCAGATTGCATAGTTTAACCTTCTCTTCCATTATACCCACCTGAAAAGTACCGACAAGAGCTCATAAGACCTCAGATTATTCATCATGTGGGATATGCTAACTCCCCGACACTCCAGACGATGCCTCCTAGGCAGACCCTTCCCCAGGGGAAGTCTGGGCCAATTAATAAAGGGATCATTTACCACTTCATTTATGAGGCTTTTTTATCTGGGCAAAAGAAGGAACTGACAACAGACTCATGTCAGCTACTCTGAAATGAACAGCTAGATCTTGGGCCATCTATCTTTGGGAGGTGGGCTAGGATAAATTGAGCACTTTGGTTCAAGAGGACATCTGCTCTAACCCCACTGGGGCAAAGATATGTGCTGCTCACAGGACATCCATGTGTTTCCCCATACTTCCTTAACCCTCTTAGAGTTAGGGCCATGCCATCTATCTAACCAATGGGCTCTGAGTGGAAATGGCACATAATTTCTGGGCTGAAGCATTTATGTTATTTTGTTTTTTTCAGACAGGGTCTTGCCTGGCCTTGAACTTCCTATGTTGGGCTGAAATATTTAAAAGTTGGTACATAGATACCAGAAAATTCTCTCCTATGGCAACCAAAAAGGCTATGTGTTCCTGGCAAGAGTGTCCAAACATTGATGTTACATCATGACAGTGTCACCTACAAATGTGTTACGTCACGTTCATTGCTATCATGGGATACATGCAGCACTCACAGGCTGGACAGCCTATGTAGGATCCAGCTAAGAAGACAAGGAAGGCAGCCTCTTTTCAGCGTGGACCCCTGATAACATGGAAGCAAATTTGTTGGCTAATCCTCAATGGATGTATTCCATGCATGAGGACAGAACATAATAAACACAGACTGCAGACTCAACTGATCCTGCAGCACAGTGTAGCAGCACAGTGTAGCAGTACAGTGTAGCCTATATGGACAACCACAGCCACTCACTATGCTGATCCCATCCAAAGACTCCTTCCTTCCTACACAGAGCGTCTTGTACTTGAACTTGTTTGGGTTCCATCTATGACTGCTGGTTCTTCTTGTCCCTGGTAAGGAGCTCATCAGTGTGGTGAGTGTGCCTACATGACCATGGGAAGAGGTCATTTCCCCAGAACTCTCCCACAAAACCCTGTACCCAGTTACCTGGGTCTCTGCATTCTCAGCTCTCTGCTCTGCTTCAAGCAGTCTCTGCTCCAGCTCCTGCATCTGCACAGACAGAAAAGGTGGGAGATACAAGTGTCAGGTCCCAGTGATGAATATGGCCTCAGAAGTGTGCAGATATGCTGGGTGTTTCTGTGTGTGTTTGACGAGCTCCTAGTATTATCAGAAATTTTCAGTTGAGCTGAAATTAGTCGATATTACTGAAAGAGTTTTTATGAACACACAACTCTGTCTTAGCAAATGGCTTAAATATCTATGGCTGGATTTGATTCTGTTTGAATGCAATAATGCAATTCTTTTATCATAGAAACTGTGTTATAATATTGTCTACATAAAATATAATAAATTATAAATGAGTTTACCAATTAAAAAAAAAAGAAACATGCAGATACCATTCAGGGAAGACTTCAACTACCTGTCTGAATGGCCCCAAGGGACCAGGTCAAGGTTTTCACGGCAAGTCTCAGCTCCCTGATCCCATGTTCACAAAGCAGATGAAGCGCCATGGCTGTCGTCCTCACTGCAGGAACGAAGGCCTGGCTCTCTGCAGAATAGGGTGGCAGGTCGCTGTCATTCTTCTGGAACACTCCTGTCCCAATCCTGCCATGGCCTCCTCTCTCTGGTGGCTCCTTCCTCTCTGCACTGGGCCATGGCCAGGGCCATGCTGCTGTTTACCCATGCGCCCAGCGTGGACCATGATCCTACACAAGTCCACTTCTTGTCATCGGTAAAGGAATGTTCCTCCCCATCCCTATTTGTACTGGCTGGGGACAAGAGGCATTCGTGGGCACTGTCTTACTTGATTTAATTTTGAAAAAAACAGAAAAAGACACTCAAGTATTGGTATGTTTGTGTATGTGCTGGGGATCAAAGCAAACCCAGAGCCTGAGCATGCCAAGCACATGACCCACTGACACAAATCCAACCACTGTACTTAAAAAAGAATGTGGTTCAGTAGGGAAAAGCTTGCCCTGCAAGCCTGATGACCTAAATTCTTAATCCCTAAAACCCACATAAAAAAGCCAGATGTGCCTCACAGATCTGTGTCCCCAGCATTCCTCCTATGAGAGGGGGTGAGATGGGAGGCAGGGAGAAGAGGCTGGACGTAGACTAGCTAGCCTGGAGTATGCAGTTAGTGGCTGAAGGCCAGAGAATCCCCACCTCAACAAGCAGGGAGGTGAGAACTAACTCCCAAAAGTTGTCTTCTGTATGACACACGTTTCCCCCCCCCCAACTAAAATTAAATTTTAAAAAGTCAATTTTAAGCTGGGCATGGTAGTGCATGCCTTCAATCCCAGCACTCAGAAGGCAGAAGCAGGCACATTTCTCTGAGTTTGAATCCAGCCTGATCAGGCCAGTCAGAGCTAAAGAAGACTGCCTCCTACCAGGGATCGTGGCACATGTCTTTAATCCCAGCATTCCGGAGGCAAAGGCAGGTGGACCTCTGTAAGTTCCAGGCCAACCTGATCTACATAGAGAATTCCAGGCTGCAGAGTGAGACCCTGTCTCAGGGAGAAAAAAAAATCTATCTTGAGCAGAACATAGTAGTACACAGCTACAATGCAAGCACTGGGAGACAGAGACAGGAAAATCAGGAGTTCAATTCCTGACAAGTGTGGGCTGCAAGAGACCATGTCTCAAAAAAAACAAAACTATAAAGCAAAAAACTAAACACCAACAAACCATATGGGGCTAGCCAGAAGACAGTAGGTGAAGGTGCTGGCAACCTGAGTTCAATCTGTGAACCTGCATAAAGGCAGAGAACCGACTCCACGAAACTGACCTCTAACCTCCATACATGTGCCATGCATGTACACACCCCCATTATACACACACATTTTAAAAACAGATTTTTAAACTGGAGATGCAGCACAGGGGCAGAAGGCTCGCCTAGCATGCATGTGAGACCCCGCAACCACACGTTCCCAGAACCATAAAATTGGGCTGGGCTGGGCTGGGGGTTCCTATCTTGCTGCCAGGAGAGGCAAATCATTGAGGTCTGAGGGCCTCAGTAACTCTGGGATCATCAGGGACCAGATCTAAAATGGTGCCCAAGGAACAGGCCACAGCCCACTGCCCACACAGCATCCCTTTGTAGCCCCTCGGGCTGCTGGCTTAGCAAATAAACTATAGGTTCTCCCTCGGCTGACACACCACTATGTACTGCTTAGACCACCTACCGTCAGTTACACGGAGGTCAAATTCATTCAGCTGTCTATCCACCTCTCATGCTAAAGCTGGGTGCCTCGCCGAGGTACTTCCCCTCCCTCTTGCACTCCCCACACACATGAAGCATCTCTTCTCCAAGGCTGCTCAGAATCAGTGCCCCCACTGTGCAAGCTCCAGTCCAGCCCTTGCCCAGCTGATTGATGTAGATCTGATGCTCTCTCCAGCTACTAAACCTGGCTTGATATTTGCCAGATATTTGAGCAATTCCCTGTCTCTCAGGCTCACCTCAGCTTAAATTCTGCTTTCCTTGAGCAAAGACTGGAAGGAAAGAGAAGGGGTCCTGCTGGTACAGACAGTGAGAAGAAAGTCACACAGAACCACAGACCATGTTGGAGAACACTGGGACCTCTTTTCTCATGGTGTTCTTCCCTTGTCCATTTTTTAATTAAAATTTTTCTTTATTTTTGTGTGTGTGAGTGTTTCACCTGCTTATATGTAAGTGCACCACATGTGTGCAATGCCCATGGAGCTCAGAAGAGGGCAGTAGGTCCCCTGGAACTGGAGTTACAAACAGTTGTTGGTTGCCATGTGGGTGGGAACTGAACCCAAGTCCTCTTGAAGAGTGGCCAGTGCTCTTAACCACTAAGCCATCCTTCCTTCCTTCCTTCCTTCCTTCCTTCCTTCCTTCCTTCCTTCCTTCCTTCCTCCTCTCCCCCCTTCCCTCCCTCCTCCCTCCCTTCCTCCCTCTCTCCCTTCTTTTCTTCCTTCCTTCCTTCCTTGGATCAGGAAGAAACAGCTGCTGTCAGTATCCATTGCATTTGAGGAGCAGTTGAGGGGCTATTCCTCTAAGGTTCCCAAAGAAAACTCAAGATTATACCCCACGGGACTTCCTAACAGGTAGGAAGGACCAAGGATAACTACTCTCCCTCTTCTTTCCACCTTCTGCTGACCTTAATCATCATGACCAAACTGCTCAACTCAAGCTTGGAGAAAGGTCTAGTTCTGCCATACTCAGGTCCCAGTTAGAGTCAAGTCAACTTTGCCAGCCATAGGGGCCTGGGCTGGTTCCCTGACCTTTGTCAGCTTCACACAGCACAGACCAATACTACAATCATAGGAGTGGCTTCCCAGATCCAAAAGAATTCTACCGGGTAGTGTGGATGGAAGGGCTGGGTGATAGATGGTGGTGCTGACCAAGTCAGTATTAAATGATCCTCCCTTCAACACCATGTAGCTTCAAGTTCCAGGAATCAGAAACCTGGAATCAAGTGACAGGCCAGGGAGATTCAGAAATGCAAGCATCAATCACTGTCATGGTTGTCAGACAGAAGTGAAGTTCTGTGAGCCACTCTGGGGCTTTTTAATAGAGTCCCTTTTTACTTAGGCTAAGGAGAGTTGAAGTTTTCACCATACAGAAAAGAATCTAAGCAATGCAATGAGAATGAATGGGGTGGAGAGATGGCTCAGCAGTTAAGAGCACTGACTGGTCTTACAGAGGACCTGGGTTCAATCCCAACGCCCACATGGCAGCTGACAACTGTCTGTGGATCCAATGCCCTCTTCTCACCTCCACAGGCACTGCACGACACAGATATACCTACCTACCTGCAGGCATTACACTCATACACATAGAATAAAAATAATAAATAAAATATATAAGGAATATGATGAAATATACAATATTTCATCATATACAATGGTATATTTCATCATATTCCTTATGTATTTTTTGTTGTTGTTTCTGTTTTGTTTTTTGTTTGTGAGACTGAGTCCCCCATGTGGTCTAGGCTGCCCATGAACTCATGAGTCTTCTGCCTCAGCCTCCTGAACGCTGAGATTACAAGCATGCACTCAGGCACAAACTTCCTAAAGGAGAAAAGCATAATGCCTATCCATGTACCTGCTATTGTACTCAACAGCTGTCAATACTGTGATGTCCTTGAGCCACAAGAGAAATTTTAAATGTTTCTGTTTTATGAAAATACATTTTCTCTATTGTTGCTGGAATACTCACAGGTGTGAGCAAGCTGAATGTCATTTTTCAAGTTTTCCAACTCTCTTTTCATTTGATATTTCTTCCATGGGCAGAAGCAGGTCTGTCTTCTCCACACTTGCTTTAGGATCCACAGCTGGGGCTGTAAAACTCTGGTGCTGTGGGGTGGGCCATCCTTTATTTGGGTTCTGTTCTTCCTGTCCCTAAGACCATGTCCTCAGCTGTCCTCTTGGTGTGTGGATCTGGGATGACATGCCAGCCAGGAGGTGTCAGGTTTACGCAGCTGTCAGGGATCTACTTTTGCCAGCTGCACTTAAGACTCATAAGCTTCCCTAGAACTTGGCTGCAGCAACCTGATGAAATGCACTTGTCACCAGTCTGGTGTTCAACCCCCATGTCCACAGCTCCTTGTGACACTCGGCAATGCTGTGAAATACCAGCCCCATAGCAACAGGAGTAGAGAGCACTCTACACCCAAGCCCAGTACTACCATGCCAAGCAGTGGCTTGAGCTAAAAGCCCCAGCATCCTGGGTCTCAACTATCCCTTCAAAAGGGGTGCAAGGCTGGGTGTGGTGTTACATACCTCTAATCCCATAACTTGGGAGGTGGCAGCAGAAGAATCAGTTCAATGTCATCTTCTGCAACCTAGAATTTTGAACTTAGCTTGGGCTTTGTCCAACATCCTTACTACTACCTTCTAGCCAGTGGACAGAATGGTACATATAAAAGCCAAGGTTCGGGGCTGGAGAGATAGCCTAGCAGTTAAGAGCACCGACGCTCTTGCAGAGGACCCGGGTTCGATCCCCAGCACCCACATGGCGGCTAAGAACCGTCTGTAACTCCAATTCCAGGAGAACTCCAGTTCCAGGGGAATCCGAGACCCTCTTCTGACCTCCGTGGCATTGCACGACACGGGTGCACAGACCTGCATGCAGACACAAGTACATCATACACACATACAAAATAATAAAAAAAAAAAAAAAAAAAAAAAAAAAAAGCCAAGGTTCTGGGGGCTGGAGAGATGGCTCAGCAGTTAAGAGCACTGGCTGCTCTTGCAGAGGACCAGGGCTCAGATCACAGCACCTACATGGCGGCTAACAACCAGCTGTAACTCCAGTTCCAAGGGATTCCACACCTTCTTCTGACCTCTATGGGTACTGCACAACATGGGTGTGCTTACATACATGCTGGCAATATATTCATACACATAAAATAAAAAAAAAATAAGCCAGGTGCAATGGCGCACACCTTTAATGTCAGCACTTGGGAGGCAGAGGTAGGCAGATCTTTGTGAGTTCAAGGCCAGCCTGGTCTACATAGTGAGTTCCAGGCCAGCTGGGGCTACAGGGAGACCCTGTCTCAAAAAGACCAAAAAATACATACATACATACATACATACATACAAAAATAAAGCCAAGGATACTGGCTGACATTCCCATAGTATAATTTTAGAACAATTCCTTAAGCTCACTACTAGAGTAATGACAGCTCCTACCCAGAGTTGTTTTGAAGATTACATGGGATATCCATGCAACGAGCATGTGTATGACCTACCTCTGGGCAGTTTATAGACACAAGCTGTTCACTGCTGCTTCCCTACACAAGTGAACTTACACCCAGGGAGAGACCAGCTTTCCAGAGCAGCCTAATGTCTGCTTGTTGCCCCAACATAATTAGTAGTACAGTCTCTTTTGATGTCCTGGTTTAGATGACAGATTATGTTATCTACAAGGACTCACCTACACAGGGAGTGGTTTTAAACCAGAAGTTGGTAACTAGGAGTCTAAAGAGTGTCTTCGGTGGGTGAAATGCGTCTAACAGAACTTGCAACCAAGCCTGATTATCTGAGTTTGATCCCTGAAATCCACATAGTGGAAAGAATCAGCTCCTGTAAGTTGTCCTCTGACCTCCACATGTGTACAATCGCACATGCGTACAATCAAATACATGTGACCCCCTCTCCAAATAAATAAATGTAAAAAAAAAAACCTTAAAATTTTATTGATATCATAAATATAGGTCTACTTGATTATTGTTGTTTGAGATAAAGTCTTGCTATATAGCCCAGGATAGTATTGCACTTCCTATCCTTCTGCCTCCTCCCCCCCGCCCCCCGCCAAAAGGTACTAAGATTACAGGCCTGTACCAACACACTTGGTTTTTTTTGTTTGTTTGTTTGGTTGGTTTGTTTTGTTTTTTTGAGACAGAGTCTTACTATGTAACTCAGGCTAACTTCCAACATGCTACTTAGGCCAGCCTGGCTTCAAACTCACGATCTTCCTGCTCAGTCCGTCTGGTGGGATTACAGGTGTGTGCTGACACAATGACTAGAATATTTTTCGTGCATCAGAACTGTAATATATATTTTTCACATGTCACCTATGGCCAGTATATTTGGATTTATTTCTATCACTGCATTATCGTCCCTTCTATACGTTCCTCCCCACACCCTCTTGTTGAATTCTGGGATTACAGACATGCATGCACTACCACGCCTGCCTTATATTCCTTTTGTTTATGCTCTCTTTCCTAGTTCCTATTTGTATTTCTTTATTCTGTTTCTCCTCCTTATTTGAAAACTAATGTATAATCTATTTGTGTTCATTATCCCTGTTATTATTCTAGGCTTAGAGACAGCTGGTTAGCTGAGGAGGTAGCTCAGTGATAGAGTGCTTGCCTAGCATGCATGAGGCCCTGGGTTCAATCCCTAGTGCCACAAAAAGAAAGGTGGAGGGTGGGAAAGTGAGAGAACTGATTGTTCTGTGCTGGGGTGTCTCTTCTCTCATAAATAAAACACCCAATTTTTGGCTGACCATGCATGGTTACTGAGAATGAAGACATTTCTCAACCTTCTCTGGTGCGGGGTTGTGCTGGATAGCTTTAGTGTCAACTTGACACACCTGGGTTGAGGGAGCCTCAGTTGGGGAATTGGCTCCATTGGATTGGCCTGTGGCCACATCTGTGGAGTATTGTCTTGATGGTCGAGCAGTGTGGGAGGGCCCAGCCCACAATGAGTAGTGCCACCCTGGGCAGGTTGTTGTGTACTGTATAAGAAGGTGGGCTGGGCATGAGCCAGGCGAGCAAGCCAGTGAACAGCATTCCTCCATGGCCTATGCTTCAGCTTCTACCTCCAGTTTCCTGCCCTGAGTTCCTGCCTTGGGCTCCCTAAGTGATGAACTGTGACCCAGGAGATGTAAGCTGAATAAACCCTTTCCTCCCCAAGTTGGTGTTGGTCAGAGTGTTTTGTCACAGCAATGGAAGACAAGCTGGAGCAGAAATTGGTACCAGAAGAGTGGGGTATTGCTGTGACAGACCTGACCTTGGTGTTTTGGGGAAGGATTGTGGAGGCATTTGGAATTTTGGGCTGGGAAGGTCATTGAATGTCTAAAGATTGTTGCTGTGGAGCTTGGAGCAGTTTTGCTGAAGGAGTTGTAGAAGATGGAGGCCTGGCTTGTGAAGTTTCTAGTTTCAAAGGAGAGCAGAGATCATCAGGACTGTGTAATCTGTGGGTTCTGGTCAGCTGGGGCTGTGGAGAATCAGCTGTAAGTAACAAGAGACCAGAACCTGAAGTGAAACTTTTGTGGTACTGGGGCAATTGATGCTGGTTAGCTGGGGCTGAAAAATCAGCTGTAAGTAACAAGAGACCAGCATCACTGAGGTGAAATCTTCTGGGGAGAATATCTTCAAGGTCAGCACACAGAAGCTGTGACCCAGAAAGGGCCTGAGCCTCCATCTCGAGCCAGAAGCCGGACTTGGTAACGTGTAAGAGTCTCCTATATGGTTCCGGTGTTGAAATTTGAGGGGGTCACAGAGAGCAGCCGAGGCTTGGCACTGTGAGAGGTCAGGAAAGACCATTGGTGGAAGTGCACCTCGGTTGCTGTGAAGACCCCAGGATTGCAGGGGTCATGGAGAGAAGCTGAGGCTTTGCACCAGGAGAGGTCAGAAGAGACCATTGGTGAAGGTGCTGCCTCAGTTTCAGTAGCGACCCCAGCTTTTTGGAGATGCCGGTACCCTGGGACGACCACCAAGAGCAGCGGTAGGTGTAGAATGGAGTCGGCCTGGGCCTGCGAGATGAGTGTGCCACGGACGGCAGAGTCGGAGAGGGGGAGCTGCCGAGACCCTTTGGAGCCCAGAAGATCGTGAGTGAATCCCAGGTGTCCAGCCTTGAGCTACTTTGCTGGCTTAGGTTTTTTCGAGAGTGCCTGAGTCTTCCCTTTGAAATAATACAGTACTGTTTTGGATTTTACAGCAGCCCACAGTTAAGAGACTTTTTTTTTTTTTTTTTAAATATGGAACGCTTCACAAATTTGCGTGTCATCCTTGCGCAGGGGCCATGCTATCTTCTCTGTATCGTTCCAATTTTAGTATATGTTGCTGCCGAAGCGGCACAGTTAAGAGACTTTTATAGACTGAACTTTTAAGCGTTTGGGACATTTTAAGGACTGTGGGGGGCTTTTAAGGTTGTACTGTCTTAGGTGTGATTAATGTTAACATCATAACTTGGGGACACAAACTGGAAAGGTGTGGTTTAATAGTGATTGTTTTGTGTGTCAAGTTGACAAGGGGTCAATTGTGCTGGCTAGCTTTAGTGTCAACTTGACACACCTTGGGTCGAGGGGGCTGTGTGGGGAATTGGCTCATTGGATTGGCCTGTGGCCACACTGTGGAGATTGTCTTGATGGTCGAGCAGTGTGGGAGGCCCAGCCCACAATGAGTAGTGCCACCCTGGGCAGGTTGTTGTGTACTGTATAAGAAGGCGGGCTGGGCATAAGCCAGGAGAGCAAGCCAGTGACAGCATCCTCCATGGCTGTGCTTCAGCTTCTAGCCTCCAGGTTCCTGCCTTGGGCTCCCTACTGATGAACTGTGACCAGGATGTAAGCTGAATAAACCTTTCCTCCCCCAAGTTGGTGTTGGTCAGAGTGTTTTGTCACAGCAATGGAAGACAAACTAGAACAGGGGTATAACCATTTGACTAAGATATGGCCAGTGGATCTGGGCAGAAGGAACACATGCGACCTCTGCATCATACACTTAGAGGGAGAAGAGCAGGATGGTGGACAACAGGGCGACACCCTCAAACGCACAGAACTGGACTGCTTCTATATGGAAAGGTATACATTAAAGATACTTGTATCGCCGGGCGTGGTGGCACACGCCTTTAATCCTAGCACTTGGGAGGCAGAGGCAGGCGGATCTTTGTGAGTTCAAGGCCAGCCTGCGTCTACAGAGTGAGTGTCCAGGACAGCTAGTGGCTCACAGGGAGACCCTGTCTCAAAAAGACCAAAAAAAAAAAAACAACAAAAAAAAAAAAAGATACTTGTATCTGTGTGGTTTAAGCCACTGTTGTTGTTGTTAGGGGTTTGGAGTTGAGGGAGGTTTGCGACAGGGTCTCACTATGTAGCCCTGGCTGACCTGGAACTCACTTTGCAGACCAGGCTGGCCTTGAACTCAGAGATCCTCCTGCCTCTGCCTCCTGAATGCTGGGATTTAAGGTGTGCCACTATGCCCAGCTGTTTTTTGTGTTATTTTTTATTTTTTATAAATAGAAGCCTTCCCTCTGAGCCTGTTTCAGCCCATTTGGCTGAGCAGACTCCATTAATCTTTCCTTCTCTTATCCCCTGAATGCCATATGCTAAGGCAAGGTTCTCAAGCTTTATGGTGACAAAATCATTTTCTGGGATCTCATTAAACACAAATTATTTTTTAACTTTTTTGTCATTTATTTATTATTTATGTGTTTGAGTGTTATGCCTGCATGCATGTAAGTGCACAGGTATAGTGTAGTGCCTGTAGAGGACAGAAGAGGGTGTTGGACCCCTGTAACTGGAGTTAAGATTGTTAGCTGCCATGTAGGTGCCAAAATTCAAACCTGAGTCTTCTGCAAGAGCAGACAGTGCTCTTAACCACTGAGCCATCTCTCCAGCCCCTAAACACAAATTATTAACAACACCCCCAAAGATTTAGAACTAGAGACTAGAGTGACCCCAAAACATATATATACTCTAAAGAAGCAGCACACCATGTGATCCTGGCAAAGTGTTTCTGACCACACTGTCCTTAAACCACTGTCTAAGACCTACTCTCCTTTCCCTGAGGTGGCTCAATTCTTACAATTTCACTGGAAGTAAAGGGCAGGTGGCCACAAGAACCCTACACAATACGAATTAAGACAGCAAGGCCAACAGACCCAAAGTTCAAGTCTAGTCTAGCCCAAGGCCATGCTTCAGCCACCGGAAATGCAGAGGTGACGCAAGACTTGCCTCCTGGACTCCAAGATACAGGACTATAGGTAAGACAAGTCATTCATTCCAGCTTTACTAATGACAGACTTAGAGATGAGAAGGGGAAGCTAAACTTTACCTTTGTACAAGAAAGATTAGTTAAGCAAATTGATACTATAACCAAACCCATAGACAGGACAGTTGAGTCACTCCCATTGTATGTACACAACCAAATACATATTTTTTTTTTGTCTTTTTGAGACAGGGTCTCCCCTTAGTCCCAGCTAGTCTGGAGCTCACTATGTAGACCAGGCTGGCCTTGGACTCGCAGAGATCTGCCTGCCTCTGCCTCCAAAGTGCTGGGATTAAAGCCATGCACCACCATGCCTGGCAACAAATACATTTTAAATGCAGGTCTCTACTCTCTAGACAGATTATTACCATAAAATACTTCTGCGAGTCAGCTACTTGAATATATCCCCCCCCCCAGAGAAATGTACCCCAAAGTGGTCAGTTTCCCACACAAGGTAATGACTATTACAATTCAAAACTGATTTTGTTAATTCCCTTATATATAATTCTCAAAATACATTGTGTCCTGGCCTTAGATATGGAAGGACTTTCCCAAAGCCACAGAGCCAGGATGGTACACAGCTAGGCAGGTCTGACTCCAAAGCCCCTGTGCTATTCACAGGAAACCAGGCATCTTCTGTAGCTCCCTGGGTTATAAGACTTGGGCAGCAGGGTGGAGATCTCCCTTGTTCTCCTAAAATAGTCAGTCTCACAGTGAGGATGAAATGTCAACAGTAGTCTTTGTTGTAACAATATAATGATGATGATGAAGCCACAGATGACTTAAGTGATGGAGGGTAAAGATGATTCTATTTTTTTTTTCTGAAATAAAGTCTTATCATACAGCCTTGGCTGCCATGGAATTCTTTTTATGTAGACCAGGCTAGCCTTGAACTCAAAGATCTGCCTGCCTCCACCTCTGGTGTGCTGGGATTAAAGGTGGATTGTATCATTCTTTAGTGTGGCATCTGAGGTGGCAGAGCAGGGAGGAATGTCAGGTGAAAGCTTAGCAAATTGTTCAGAACTTCTTCTTAAAATCTGGAGAGCTGAGCTGGGGTCGTGGTAGATGCTTTCAGTCCCAGCACTCGGGATGCAAAAGGAGGCTGTAAAGGCCACTCTGGTCTACATAGTAAGTTCCAGGCCAGCTGGGGCTACAGGGAGATCCTGTCTCAAAAAGACAAGAAAAAAAAAAAAAAAAAAAAAAAAAAAAACCACAACAACCTACAGAGCTACCTTTTCATTTTCCATAAAAATGTAACAGTCTTAAAGAAAGTTCACTTCCTCCAACTCACCTCTCCCAACTCTGAGATGGCTCCTGAGGTGGGGGTGGGGGGTGGGGGGACTCACCTTGTCAGCCAGCAGCTCTCTTATCTTGCTGGCCTGAAGCCGGAAGCGGAAGAGCTGTGTTTCCAGGGCCAGGCAGCGTTTCTGCCAGTCTACACTGGTTTGGGCTTCCACCTTGACTTCAGCCATGCTGGAATCGACTTCTGGATATTCTAGGGAGCTCTGAGATCTAGCACACTGAGAGAAGAAAAGATAAGTGAGTGTGAAGAGCACGGGTGGGGGCTGGGAACCAAAGGGCAGAGAAAACAGGGTGGGGGAGGGAGGGAGTGTGTCGTGTGTCCCCCCCACCCCCCCCCAGCTATCCTGCTCCAGGGCCAGGTCAGTTGAGCAATCTCAGGACAAACCTAAGACACCTTAAGGAAGCCCTTGTCTCTTTCATCTTGTGATTGTTTTAATATACTTTAATAAGTGATATCCTTATAAAGCACTTCTTTCAGGCCTTGCATTTTTAAAATTAGCATACCAAGTATTAGGTTTTTATTACAGCATTTTCAAATAAAAACAATATTGATTTTCCTCCTCCATCTCCCTTTTCTCCCTGCACCCCTTCTAACCACAGAAGCCTTCTGTCCACTTTCATGTCTTATATACTCTATTGCCCCAACCCCTTCCTCAGCACCTGTTTTTCCCTTTCATGGTCCCCTTTTTAGTTTCACAGCAATTGTGGAAAGGCTTTCTTTGGGGAGAGGTAAACAAACACCTTCCCTCTCCTTACAGAGCACCAATGACAAACCAAAGTCCAACTTGGGAACTGGTGAGTTTATCAAGCTTACTATAGAGCATGAGTGAAAGGACGTTTACAGAAATGTGGGTGACCCCAAAGCAACAGCACACTGAAAAGTGTCACCCCAACATGGAAATCAGCATCCCCACAGCTGCACAAATGGAGTCTCTCACTTCAGTTAACCTTCCAGTCTATCTACTCTAGCACTTCCTGATGCCACAAGGCTTTGTGAAATTAAGGTAAATCACATGAAACTGGCCACAAGGTCCAGAAGGGATCAGCTGGAATCTGAGGTAAGGGTCCAGTGACCCTCCATACCCCCTCCTCCACAAGGGAACTTCAACAGTCAACAAGCCCACTCTCAGGGGTCTAGTCACAGGCTATTCTGATGAAAATTATGGCTGTCATGCTTAGAAAATAGCACTCTACAATAAAAACATATTCACACTTACATATATCCATATGTGAGTGTGTGTGTGTGTGTGTGTGTGTGTGTGTATTAAAAGCTAAAATCTGGGAATGGAGAGATGGCCTAGGGGTTAAGAGCTCCAACTGCTCTTACAGAGGACCCTGGTTCGATCCCCAGCACCCACGTGGCAGCTGAGAACCGTCTTTAACTCCAGTTCTAGGGGAATCTGATGCCTCTTCTGACCTCTGCGGCATTGCACAACACAGGTTGCACAAACCTACATGCAGACAGTACCTTCATACACATACAAAATAAATAAATAAATTTTTTTTAAAAAGCTAAGATCTGAGTATCAAATAGAGCATGTGGTACTTATCTTCTGAGTCTGGGTCACCTTACTATACTAATCTTCAGGTCCATCCATTTTTCTATAAATTTCACTTTCATTTAGAGCTTAATAAAACTCCATCGTTATCCATTCACCTGCTGATGGACATCTAGGCTGGTCCCTTTTCCTTGGTATTACAAATAGGGAGTGCATTGATAAACATGGATGAGCAAATCCCTCTGTGGTAGGATATGGGATCCTTTGGGAATATGCCCAGGAGTGGAATAGCTGGGTCATATGGGAGTTCTAGTTTTAATTTTCTGAGACACCTCCACCCTGCTTTCCATAATGGCCGCCCTAGCTTACACTAGTGCACTGGTGAATGAGGAAGGAGTCTTCTTTCCCCACATCCTCACCAGTATTTTTTTTGTCATCTCTTTTCTTGATAGCATTCTGACTGGGGCAAGGCTTATTTGTTTTCCATTCAATTATCCACTCAACGGCTCTACGTCAGGTACTATCCTAAGTCTGGAGTTGACAAAGTAAAGAAGAGGCCCCTGTCCTTGAGCTTTCCAAGGAGATTTAGGAAGGTGTAACTGCAGAACTAAAGTGTGCTCACAAATGCCAAGTGACGTATGGACAAGTGGGAGCAGGGAAAGGCACCCTGGCATTTGGGAAAGGCTTACAGTGAAAAACAAATTCATCCAAGGTCTCCCAGCTATTGGAGGCAGAGCTCTGGTTCCCCGTTTAGTTCTGATTCAATTACACCACATAGACTGCAATGGGAGAACAGACAGGAAATGTGCTTTGAGTTTCCTTGATACTTTTCTAGTTAGCTGAGATCCCTCCTTACCAGTTGTCATTGACTGACTCATCCTGACTGGAAAAGGATTCTCATCCTCTCATCCCATTTATGTCATAAGATGCAAGTCAGAAAACTTCTTGATAGTTTCCTGCAACCCCTGGAGATAAAGCCACTTTTAATAACCCCTGCCAGGGGAATTTACCCAGATGTCTCCTGCATGTAGTGTAGAAAGAAAAACTGGGTCAAGGATGAGAGAAGGAAGCAGCACGAATGAATGTACCTGAACTGGGAGACGGAGGCAGAGGGTGAGCAGGGAGAGAAGCTGGGAGGCGCGGTCGGCATCAGGGCTTCTTCACCTCCCAGGACATGTTCCTAACTACCCTGAGCGGTACACATAAGTTAAGGCCTGCTCCGAACCATGACATATGGTCATCTGAGTACTAAAGCTTTTTAAGAAATGACTATTAAAATTTTTAGGTTGCTACTACTCTTTAATGTCACCTGTTAGAGGTACATATGATTTTCAGGGGAAATGATAAAATACTCCATTACAACAGAATGGGGGTAAAACACAACCAAATACCACTTCTCAAAATAGTAACAATTCGTGTGTGTGCACACATATGGTGCTGGGAATTTAACCCAGGGCCTCACACATGCTAGGCAAGTGCCTTCCCTACCTCTCAGCTACACCCGAGCCCTAACTGTTAATTTCTTTTTAAAACAAGGTCTCGCGTGGTGGCGCATGCCTTTAGTCCTAGCACTTGGGAGGCAGAGGCAGGCAGATCTTTGTGAGTTCAAGGCCAGCCTGGTCTACAGAGTGAGTTCCAGGCCAGCTGAGGCTACAGGGAGACCCTGTCTCAAAAAGAAAAGAAAAAAAAAAAACGCACATTAAAAAACAGCGTATCTCTAGCAAACAAGAGATATTTTTTAATTTATTTTTTTATGTGNCTGGTGGGAGGTATGGGGAAGCAGATAAGAGAGGGTGAATCTAAAAAAATGATTAAGATGTATTGTATGACACACAAATTCAATGAAAATATATATTGAGCCAAGCCTGATGGTGCATGCCTTTAGTCCTAGCACTTGGGAGGCAGAGGCAGGCAGATCTTTGTGAGTTCAAGGCCAGCCTGGTCTACAGAGTGAGTTCCAGGACATCTGGGGTTACAGGTAGACCCTGTCTCAAAAAGACCAAAAGAACAAAAAACAAAACAAAACAAAAAAAAAAAACAAGGTCTCCCTGTAACCACCACAGCTGGCCTTGAGCTCATAGAGATCCACCTACCTCTGCCTCCTGGAGTGCTGAGATTAAAGGCGTTCACCACCTCGCCTGGCTGTTAAGATTTTTGGGGCTGGGTAATAAGTTTATGAGTGTTCTTTATACTGGTCTTTCTACTTGAATATATGCTTGTAATTTTCTATAATAATGTGTTGTCTGGGAAATCTTCTTTTCCTCCTTCAGAAGCCATATGGCATCTGAGACCCAGCCACCTTCAGTGTTATTGACAAATATTATTTCCTGGGAGCAATGGTGCGCCTCTTTCGTGGCTAGTCACCAACATTATTTCTCCTTTCACACTTGTCTTCCACCAGTAGCTTTCTCCCATTTTGCTTTACAGATAGCCATTGGTTATTGAGTCATTACTGAATGCCCATCATGTGCACACGTGCAGTCTCTTTAATCCTCAGGACAACCTAGAAACTATAGGAAGGCACTAGTGCTCCCACCCAGGAGGACACTGAGGAACACATCCTGAGTAACTTCTACAGAAAGCTCCACAAGTGTTAAGGAATAGGGCTGGGGTTCTGCTTCCAAATCCCCCTTCACCCAGGGAAAAGTGGAGAGACTGGTGGAGTAGGTCAGTGGTAGTGCACTAGCCAAGCATGCTTGAGACGGGATTTGATCTGGGCAAGAGGGAAGAAGGGAAGGGAAGGATCCTATTGAATAGGATTAATTGTTAAGTATTCTGGAGGCGGGCATGGTGGTGCATGCCTTTAATCCCAGCACTTGGGAGGCAGAGACAGGCGGATCTTTTTGAGTTCAAGGCCAGCCTGGTTTATAGAGTGAGTTCTAGGACAGCTGGGGCTACAGGGAGACCCTGTCTCAAAAAGACACACAAAAAAAAGTATTCTAAAATACCTTTCAGAAGCCTTAACACTAAGGTAAACCTACAGCTCAGATATTCTGCCACTACAAATCTCCAAGCACAGACACCATGCCAGCAGATCTAGAGAAAAGGCCCGAACAATAAAACCAGTGACAGTTCTAGTGTCTGATTCTTTTGGTGCTGGGGTCCTTAGAACACTGGACACATGATCTAAGCCCAGAAGTGTCATCCCAGACAATCAGAACACTGTGACCTCCCAGCCATTCCCACTTCAAAAGACTGGGACCAACTGGAACGAGCAGGAAGAGAGACGACAAAAACAAAACATGACCTTCTCTGAGCTAAGATCACGGCTGAAAAGACAAACAGAACCTTGAGAGCTGGAAGAAGGAAGAGAGGCTTCCTATTTGACTTTCTTGTCCTTTGGGGAAATTTTGTTTTTCCTGTAAGTGGAAAACTGGCAGATCGCAGACTAGCCTGGGGAGTCTTGCAACTTGCCCAGGGCTAAGAATTAAAACACCTAAGGAAAACCCAGGGGCGGAGAAAGAACATTGGTGACTGGTGCTTGATTTTTTTTTTTTTTTTTTTTTATCTTTTTAAAACAGGGTCTCCCTGTAGCCCCAGCTGTCCTGGAACTCACTCTGTAGACCAGGCTGGCCTTGAACTCACAAAGGTCCGCCTGCCTCTGCCTCCCAAGTGCTAGGATTTTGGCGTGCGCCACCATGCCCGGCTGGTGCTTGATTTTCAATTTTTAATTCCTTAACGACTGTCCATAGTGCTGCTGCAGGGTCCCAGATCAAAGTCTCCTAGAACTTTGGAAAGAAAATGTCTCTAGTCTCTGTCTGACCCTGATATCCAAGATTACACTTTAGACTTCAGTGAGTTCTTTCTCCCAGCAACCATCTTCATGACATCATGGTTCTGGACTATCGAGTGGTCTAGTTAATCTTCTGTCTGCCTTGGGGATGCTGGTAAGTTCCTAAGGAGGCTGGGACTCGTGCTAGGCTTGCCTTGGCATGTAAAGGGAGTTCAGAGGTTTGGAATCAGATCAGGAGCAAGATGTCTCCTGCCAAATCCAAGCCCTGGAGGCTCTCCAAAGGAAAGCAGGTGGCGGGGGACCAGCAGCTATAAAACAAGGGCTGTTAAGGGAGGGCGGTAAATGGAACCTTGTCGGCTAAGTGACTTGTATCTCCCCAAAGATGTGCATGGATAAACTGAAATTAAAAGTAATTTTTTTTTTTGTCTTTTTCAAGACAGGGTCTCCCTGTAGCCCCAGCTGTCCTAGAACTTGCTCTGTAGACCAGGCTGGCCTTGAACTCACAAAGATCTGCCTGCCTCTGCCTCCTGACTGCTAGGATTAAAGGCATGCACCACCACGCCCGGCAAAAGTGGTTCATTCTTAATTCATTCTTAACTTACTTTCTCTCTCTCTCTCTGCATGAACATATGCCAGAGGTCAACACTGATGTCTTCCTCAATCACTCTCTACCTTATTTTTTTGAGAGAGGGTCTTTCATTAAACCTGAAGCTCACTAATTGGTAGGACTCCCTTGTCCCAGGGACTTGCTAGTCTACCAGTCTAGCCAAAAAGGTTGACTGCCTGGCAGACGAGCCAGATGATTGCCATGATCCTGCCAGCAACCTGGACTGAAGTGCCACGGAGGCCCATTGGGACATCAAGCATACACACCTGTGATTCCAGCACTTTGGAGGCTGAGGCAGAAGGGCCACTAGCGAGACCCTGTCTAAAAGAAAAAAAATACACAGAGAGAGAGAGAGAGAGAGAGAGAGAGAGAGAGAGAGAGAGAGAGTGAGTAATGGGGCTTCTCAACATGGTTCATTTCCTGAATGTGAACCCCTCAGGAAACTTCCACATGTTAAGAATGGGTTATTGCCTAATCTGAAAGTGCTTTTCTTTGAAAGGAAAAAAGGAAGAGCTATGCTGCACCTCCTTCAGTGATACATCTGGGAGGAGGTGGTGAGCAGACAAGGTAAAACTCAACTCTCTCAGATCTCAGCATGCCACCTGATTGAAGCCAGCAGCGAACATTCCACCTCTACTGGGTGTGAGTATCACATTTCAAACAGTGTTGGAGAAGATAAAGGAAAGCCAGAGTTTGTCCTAGGCCTTGAGAACCTAAATATCAAAAGAAGGGTTTCCCTTAATAGCAGAGACAGCCCAGTACATAAGATCCTATGCCCCAAGGCTAAACAGCCTGGGTCTGCATACACTGATTCAGACATTAAATAATCCTTTTGCTTAACTTCTCTGGTCCTCAGTTCCACTTTGAAATTGAGGACAATGAGAGTAATAATAATATCAATATGAATAACCTGAAGCTATCAACATTTAATTATCTTTTTGGTAGTCAAAAATGGCAATTTAGGGGCTGAAGAGATGGCTCACTTAGGGGTTAAGAGCATGACTCTTGCAGAGAACCTGGTTTGCAGCACTCAACCCACCACCCACCTGATCTACATCCTCTTCTGGCCTCCAGGGGCACTGCATGACACAGTGCACTTAAATACATACAGACAAAATCCCTATACATAGAAAATAAAAACAAAAAAGGCAATTTCAAGCCAGGCAATGGTGGTTCACACCTGTAGTCCCACCAGCACTCAGGAGGCTGAGGCAGGAGGATAGCCTCAAGTTCCAGGACAGCCTGTGCTATAGAGTGAGACCTAGTCTCAACCAACAAAGGCGATTTGAGCTGGGTGTGGTGCTGCATGTCCTGTAATCCCAGCACTTGAAAGCTAGAGGCAGGAAGAGACTAGTTCTAGGACAGTGTGAACTTTAAAAAAAAAAAAGGAAATTTCAGAACTTGTGTGTGTGCCTATAGAGAAAACAAAGGAAGACATTACATAAAATTTCCTTGAAAATTAAAGGGGAGAGTACCAAAGTCTGACCCCTAATAGGTAAGTAAGTACTCAATAACTAACAGCTGATAGGACTGCCAACGAACAGAAGACAAACCAGCAGTGCCCCGGGCATATGAGGATTTGCGGTTCATGGCTATATACACTGCTGGCTCCATGATGAAGATGTCATGTGGTTTTTAACAATTACATTGCCTATTGTTTTTCAGTATTAAACAAGGGGGTATAAGGTACACAGTAAGGCTCGTTCAGCAGTAGTTCTCCTCAGAGGCAACCACTGCTGGGGGTTTTGTGTTTTTTCAGAGATATCCAGGGTACATACATTCAAATACATACACACACATATATAAAACGTATGTGTATGTACATGTGTGCTGCAAAAGAGAGTCAAATTCTGGAGTTGGAATTACTGGTGGTTGTGAGCCACTGGATGTAGATGCTGGGAACTAAACTCAGGCCCTCTGCATGAGCACCAAATGCTCTCAAACACTCAACCTAAGTATTGAGATTGCAGTGAATACACTATATGCACTGTACTTAACAACAGAACTCAGGGTTCTTCCTCTCAGCATACATCCTGAGTTTCTCTCCATGTTTTTCAAGAGCTTTAATGCTTTCTATTGTGTGGTTATATGACCTTATTTAAGGTCATATAACAACAATACAGGTATTGATGGACGTTTGAGTGGTTTCCAACCTTTTGCTAAAATAAACATTACTGCAATGAATATTCAATGAACATCCATAATTTCATGAGTATATATGAAGAGCAGTACTAGAAAGAGAATTACAGGGTTAAGCGACATACATTATAAAGTACCCTCCCCTGAAGTTCTCCTAACTCATACTCCAATCAACCAGAAGTAAGTCCTCAAATCTGACTTTGGTTTTTTTTTTTTTTTTTCAGTCTTATTATGTAGCCCAGACGGGCCTGGAACTTGCTATGAACCAGTGGTCCTCTTTCCTTATACTCTTAAGGACTCGGACTGCAGGAATGGGCCACTATGCCACACGACATCAGTTTTGAACCAGACTTTGATAGAGGGCAAGATGGCTTATTTGGTCTCCCCAGACAATGCAGGATGGTGGCTCAACACCAGACTGCTGGAAAATTTCCAAAACATGAGTGGGTGGAATCCCTTTAAGATCTCCATGTATAAAGCATTCTCCAACCTGTAAGGAGCACAGCATTCAGTACCTTGTAGAGATAAGGAGAATAATACAGAGGATGTGTTGGACATGGTGATATGCCTATAATACCAGCACTAGGAAAGCAGACCCTGAGGACTAGAACCAGAGGAACACTCTTTGCTCCTATAGTGGTGACTTCTCAAAGAGCAGAAGAGGCACTACGGCTTTTTTTTCCCCCCAGCCAATTGTTCATTTCATTTCCGTGAGTTTGGGACCACTGAGTGAACAGTTTTACAACCCAGCTCTGAGTAAGTCCTCTGAGAAAGTCCAGGAGGGCAACAGACAACATGACATTTGGGATCTAGAAGGTTTAGGTTTGAGTCTTGCCTCTATGTGACCTTTACAGTATTCAGCTCTATAACCTTGGGCAAGTCACAATTTTTGAGTGTTAGTTTCCTCCTTTGCAGGGAAACATGAATAGCCAGCCAGCCGGTCCACAGCAGTAAGTGATGTTACTACCTGCACTACAGCGTCTTCTGATACGTAAGAAGATAGAAGATCTGGTGTCAATGAATTGACAGCTCTCTACTGAAAAAAAAAGTTATTTCAGCTACCTTTCAAGCGTTTTCCTGGAACTCAGGATCTGTTGGTAAGTTTTAAGAGGCAGAGTCATAGCAGAAGTTCTTGGAGGTGATATCCTGACAGGGAGCAATCCAACAGGTGAGAGGGTCTTCACTGCCTCTGCCACTCCTATGGAGGATGCAGTCCTAAGCCTGCTAGGACACAAAGGCCCTGGTGTCTGTCATTCGGCGCCCCACCTGTGCTCTTTGCTTGGCAGGCACATAACTAGGAGTCCAGCCCGACCCACAAGGACTCCTAGGAGAAACACCCAGAAATCACACCAGAAGCAACCTAGGAAGAGGTGCTGAGGGGAGCAGGAGGGATGAGAGCGGGAGCAACCAAAGGCCGCACGTATGTCCCGGGGATCCTTCCCAGGAGCAACTGGATCAAGCCGGTCCCAAACAGCCTGACCTACCCCGAGAAGGCAAGTCCTGGCCTCCGGGTGCGGGTGTCCAAGAGCTCTCGGTTTCCCCCGCGCGGCCCGCGGCTCCCAGGCAGGGAGGCACCTGCTGGGGTGTCGCTCTCGCGACCGCAGGGAGCAGGTCCCGTCCGCCCAGCCGGAACGCCCGGGCCCGCACGCCAGGGCTGCTCACCTGCCGCGCGCTGCGGGCGTCCCCGCCGCGCCCCCGGCACCAGGGCGCCCCCGCCGACCTTCTGTGACTCTGGCCGCCGCGGTCTCGGAGCGGCCGCCGGGTCTCCGCTCCCGGGCAGCAGGGGTCGCGGTGGGCGGGGCGGGCCGACCGAGCCTGGAGGGGAGGGGAGCCGGCGAGGTCCGCACAAAGCCCGGCACGGTGCAGTGCCGCGCCCGCTCCCTCCGCCCGCGCTCCTCCCGCTGCCCAGAGGCCGGGCGCCGTGCCGCGCTCCTCCGGCCGCTCGCGGCCAGGCACAGGAAATGACCTCAGCAGGCTGCAGCCTCCCACCGCTGCGCTCCGCGGGCGCGTGCCGGCCTCCGGGAGGGATGCGGGGCCCGGTGCCGTGCGGTCTGCCGCTTGCAGCCTGCGTGCGAGCCGCCGTGGGGATCTGCTCGGCCAGCAGAGAGCGTGGGACTCTCGCAAGATGGGGACAAGACTAGACCCTCCCCCTGAAGGAGGTGCCAGCATTAGTCTAGGCACCTGTAAGAAAGTACCGCCCGGTTATTGGGGACAGTCTGCACCGCTGCTTTGTACTTTGATGGAGAGAGGGGAGGGGAGCACCAAAGCTCCCAGGATAACTTGCTTGCGTGCGTATGTATGTATGTATGTATGTATGTATGTATGTATGTATGTATGTATGTATGACTTATTTTAAAGGCGAAGGCCAGGAGTCAGAAAGACAAGCAGGACAGTCATTAGAGAGCCCTTGTTCTCAGGCATTTGCAGTTCCTGGCTCACCCAGTAATAATTGCTCACCTAGAGGGAATTGGACAGTCAATGTTTGGTTAGAGGATGTGGAGTCAAGAAGATAGAGGCAAATGAACGATAGCTAGGAAGTCTCTGCTTCTGAAAACTGCTTTTTTGGCTGGGGTGTAGGAGTTCCTGGGTTAGATCTCCAGTACCAAAAGAGAGAGAGAGAGAGAGAGAGAGAGAGAGAGAGAGAGAGAGAGAGAGAGAGAGAGAGAGAGAATATGAATCTCTTCCTAATCCTCCAGACTGTCTCAGTCAAGCTCAGAACAGAAAGGAAACACCACCAGGGCCTGTTTCTCCAAGTGGGTGTTGGATGATTCACACCAGGCACCCAGAAAGAAAAGTCCCTGGCCCCACCCCAGGGCTGAGGACTTGCCCATCTGACAGCCTCCATCCGCAGTTCTCAAGCACAATTTTGAAAGCTCCAGAAGCTGAACTTGCAAATGGCTTTATAGGCAAGTCCTTTGGGTTTGGGGAAGAGAAGTCTCATCCGCTCGTTTTGCAATAAGGGATCAAGGGCATGTAAGTTAATTTCAAATACAGAAAGCTAACAATGGAAACCAAGTTTTCTTCCATTCTGCCCCTTGGTACAGATCACCCTAATCTAAACACAACTATTGTCATAAGTTTTTGTGTGTATCCTTTCAAGATAGTTATGTAATATATATGTACATTTGTCTATATTCGTGTATATGTATTTATAATGACTTTTTTTTTTTTGGTCTTTTTGAACTGGGTCTCCCTGTAGCCCCAGCTGTCCTGGAACTCACTCTGTAGACCAGGCTGGCCTTGAACTCACAAAGATCCACCTGCCTCTGCCTCCCAAGTGCTGGGATTAAAGGTGTGCGCTACCACGCCCGGCTATAATCACATTTTAACACTAAGAAATCCTTGCTTTTTTTTTTTCTCTTGACATTATCATTTGATAACTTTTTTTTTTGAGACAGAGTGGTCTCTCACTATGTAGTCCTGGCAGACCTGGAACTCACTATATAGATCAGGCTGGCCTCCAATTTGGGTAGATCCACCTGTCTCTGCTTCCTGAGTGCTGGGGTCAAAGGTGTGTGCCATCATGCCTGGCCTTATTTGTTAGACTCTTTTCAAAAAATATGTTATTTATTTATTTATTTATTTATTGGTGTTTTCGAGATGGGGTCTCCCTATAGCCCTAGCTGGTCTGGAACTTACTTTGTAGACTACGCTGGCCTTGAAGTACCTGAGATCTTTTAATGTGTACAAATGTATTGCTTGCATGTTCATACGTGCATGTACATTCTGTTGTGCAGTGCCCAAGCATGTCAGTAGAGGGTGTCAAATCCCCTGGAACTAGAGTGATGATGGTTGTTAACTGCCGAGTGGGTGCTGGGAATCAAACCTGGGTCCTCTACAAGAGCAACCAGTGCCCTTAACCACTGAGCCTTCTCTCCAACTTCTCATTTGTTAGACTCTTTTTTGTTGTTGTTGTTGTTGTTGTTGTTGGACTCTTAAGTGTGACATATTAGTGTGTTTACAGCTATCTGGCTTTTTAAAAATTATTTCCTAATGCCTATAATAATGACCGTTTCAGTATTCTCTCTCTCTCTCTCTCTCTCTCTCTCTCTCTCTCTCTCTTTCTTTGGTGTTTTTGAGACACGGTCTCTCTTTAGTCCCACCTGGCCTGGAGCTCACTCTGTAGACCAGGCTGGCCTTGAACTCACAGAGATCCGCCTGCTTCCGCCTCCCGAGTGCTGGGATTAAAGGCGTGCACCACCATGCCCAGCTTCATTTCGGTATTCTCAAACTGTCAACATTAGCTTGTTATTTCAAGTGACCTGACAGTGAAGGACGGAGCAAAGAGATGGAAAGAAGAAAGTTACCCTGTGCCTTGGCTTCAAGGATGCCCTAGGGCAATCTTAGGGACCAAGGATGAAATCTGGTCTGAACCAATTTGGCCTTTAGGTAATGGTCAGGTACTTATATTAGCAGCTGTGAGGCATGAGCAGAGGCCACTTGTCCATTCCTGTAAAGTCATATAGGTGAGATATTAAAAATGGTTAAGGTTGCCCGGCATGCTGGCCCATGCCTTTAATCCCAGCACTTGGGAGGCAGAGCCAGGCGAATCTCTTGAGAGTTTAAGGCCAGCCTGGTCTACATAGTGAGTTCCAGCCCAGCTGGGGACCCTGTCTCAAAAAGACAAATAGATAAATAAATAAATAAAATTGCTAAGGCCAAATCAGCCAAGTATATATCTATTGGCAAGCAGACACAAAATAGTCACCCAATGTATTTCAAGGTTTACAGGCAGTTGGTCTGGTCTGGTTCTTTAAAACTTCATTCATACAAGGGCAGCAGATAATCTTCCTGGCTGACTCCATATTGTGAAAACCACTTATTTCACCAAGGAAAGGTTATTTCTAGTATCTTTCAAGTGCATTAAGTCCTTGGGTGTAGATTTTGATAGCCTTTGAAGTGCTTGTGTAACCAAGCTCTGGAGTGCAGATTCCTGATTAGACCACTTCAGATGCTAACCCCTGCTTTAGGGGTAGAGGAGGAATCCATTTATATATACTCAGTACAAGGTTGAAGCTAGAATGTTGAAAAGAATAAATTCATACAGTCACTGTAACAGCGTCTTCGGCCAGCGCTCCTGGTAGCACTGCAGGAAAGAAAGGGAAGCTGGCCGGGCATGGTGGTGCATGCCTTTAATCCTAGCACTTAGGAGGCAGAGGCAGGCGGATCTCTGTGGGTTCAAGTCCAGCCTGGTCTACAGAATGAGCTCCAGACCAGCTGGGACTAAATGGAGACCCTGTCTCCAAAAGACCAAAATAAACAAACAAACAAACAAACAAATAAATAAATAAATAGGGAAGCTGAACTGGAAAGATGTCAGTTCGAGTCCCTACTTTATCACTTTGGTGGTGGCATGACCTTCCAGAAGTTGTTTAAATTTTCTGAGTTTATTCTTCATTTGCGAAATGTTGATAGTAATAATTCTTTAGAAAGAGTTGAATGAGGGGCTGGAGCCATGGCTCAGTGGGTAAGAGGACTTGCTACTCTTGCAGAGAGCCTGGGTTCAGTTCTCAGGACCCACATGGAGACTCACAGTGATCTATAACTCCAGCTCCAGGGGATACAATGCCTTCTTCTGGCTTCTGTGGACACCAGGCTTGCACATGGTACATATACATATATGCAGGTAAAACACTCTACACATATTTTTTTTTTATTATTTTGCTCTTTTTGAGACAGGGTCTCTTCTTTCTGTAGCCCAGCTGGCCTGGAACTCACAAAGATCTGCCTGCTTCTGCCCCCCACCCCCATCCCCCAGTGCTGGGATTAAAGGCAGAAATACCCCCCGATGGCATAGGCCTTTATATTTTACATATTATATAATATAATATAATATATATATTATATATATAAATTTATCTCTTAATAAAAAAACAAGATCTCCTGTGCTCTCAAATCCAGCTTGGTCTATATAGTGAGTCTAGTCAGAGCCAAATAGTGAAACCCTGTTTAGAGAGAGAAAAAGACAGGAGAGGGAGAGAGAGTAGGGAGAAAACTGAATGAGATAATGCAGTTTCTGACATTACCAGGTGGCCTATACATGGTAGCTTTTTTACTCAATCTTTGAACAAACATTTTCTGCAGGTCAAGTGTTTACCAGATACTCTACAAGGTCTAGAGTGGGAGGGTATATATCAATGGTCAAGGCCTGATATCTGCTCTTAAGGAGCCCCTCTTTGTTACAAGATTGTAACCCATCTCTCCTGTGTGGAGGAACAGGAATAACTTTAGAACTGTTTGATATCTTCTTCCCTTGAGAAGCTGCCTGCTGTCTCAAGCAGGACTCTGGGCTGCAAAGAAGCTGATCCTGGCTTCATTAAAACATCCACATCAAAGCAGCCTTCCTGTCTGCCTCCTCTTCTAAGAGAATAAAGGAGCAGAAAGAAGAAATGAGGAAGGGAGGAGAGAAGAACCCAGACTTCTAGACATGGGAGAGTGGGTTAATCCTGGTCTAGCCTCTGCCTCAGAGCTAGTAGAGTATTGGTAGCCATTGGGATTCAGAGAGGTCAAGAGGTTATTTACTGCTGAATCGTTGGGAGCAGCTGTGGTAATCATGGGTTAAGTGGGAGAATCTTGGGGTCACCATCAAAGTTGGAGTAAAAGGGCAGTGATTAGACATGTAGAGAAGCAAAAGTACAGGGTAGGAAGGAAATGAGATGGTCCTGAGGCGGAATCTTGAAGGGTGGGAGAAGGAAGAACGAATGAACATGCGAATGTTTTGAGGGAGAGAAGGTGTCCCAACTTTCAGTGTTCTTCCATTTGTTCAAATTGGCTCACTAGTACTTATTGGTATTAGGCAGCTTGCTTTATTCCAGGCAGTGTGCTAAGAAGACCAAATGTTGACCCAATGAACCCTGGGCAGACTTTAGAGCTCCTCATGACTGCCCTGGATTCTTGGCTGTTCCCAGAGGGGCACACAGGATATAACTGCTTCAGTGAACACATACATAACTGCACTTGCTCTGAGGAGAAGGAGCCAGACAGGATGGGGAAGGCAGGGCTTTTCCTCTGTAGAACAGGAATCTGAGTTCTTTCCTAAAATGGTGTTTAAAAGGTGGAGATCAAAGGCCTGCCCAGTGTCCTGGCATAGATAGAACACCTAGAAACTGTTATTAAATGAGCACGGATCCTGAAGGAATGAAGGTGCAAAGGAGACTAGTGTGGTGCCCGACAGCAACAAGGAAGACAGAGTGGAAGGAAAGTCTGCTCGAGAACGATTCTAGTGAGTGGGTAGACAGAGCAGTGAGTGGGTAGACAGAGCAGTGAGGGGGTAGACAGAGCAGTGAGTGGCACACAGAGCAGTGAGTGGGTAGACAGAGCAGTGAGTGGTAGACAGAGTAGTGAGTGGGTAGACAGAGTAGTGAGTGGTAGACAGAGCAGTGAGTGGTACACAGAGCAGTGAGTGGGGAGACAGAGCAGTGAGTGGTAGACAGAGCAGTGAGTGGTAGACAGAGTAGTGAGTGGGTAGACAGAGCAGTGAGTGGTAGACAGAGCATTGAGTGGTAGACAGAGCAGTGAGTGGTAGAGCAGTGAGTGGTAGACAGAGTAGTGAGTGGGTAGACAGAGCAGGGAGTGGTACACAGAGCAGTGAGTGGGTAGACAGAGCAGTGAGTGGTACACAGAGCAGTGAGTGGGTACACAGAGCAGTGAGTGGTAGAGCAGTGAGTGGTAGACAGAGTAGTGAGTGGTAGACAGAGCATTGAGTGGTAGACAGAGCAGTGAGTGGTAGAGCAGTGAGTGGTAGACAGAGTAGTGAGTGGTAGACAGAGCATTGAGTGGTAGACAGAGCAGTGAGTGGTAGAGCAGTGAGTGGTAGACAGAGTAGTGAGTGGTAGACAGAGCAGTGAGTGGTACACAGAGCAGTGAGTGGTAGACAGAGCAGTGAGTGGTAGACAGAGCATTGAGTGGTAGACAGAGCAGTGAGTGGGTAGACAGAGCAGTGAGTGGTACACAGAGCAGGGAGGGGTAGACAGAGCAGTGAGTGGTACACAGAGCAGTGAGTGGTAGAGCAGTGAGTGGTAGACAGAGCATTGAGTGGTAGACAGAGCAGTGAGTGGTAGAGCAGTGAGTGGTAGACAGAGTAGTGAGTGGGTAGACAGAGCAGTGAGTGGTACACAGAGCAGTGAGTGGTACACAGAGCAGTGAGTGGTACGCAGAGCAGTGAGTGGTACGCAGAGTAGGGAGTGGTAGACAGAGCAGTAAGTGGTACGCAGAGCAGTGAGTGGTACACAGAGCAGTGAGTGGTACACAGAGCAGTGAGTGGCACACAGAGCAGTGAGTGGCACACAGACAGTGAGTGGTAGACAGGGCAGTGAGTGGTAGACAGAGTAGTGAGTGGTAGACAGAGCATTGAGTGGTAGACAGAGCAGTGAGTGGGTACACAGAGCAGTGAGTGGCACACAGAGCAGTGAGTGGTACACAGAGCAGTGAGTGGTAGAGCAGTGAGTGGTAGACAGAGCATTGAGTGGTAGACAGAGCAGTGAGTGGCACACAGAGCAGTGAGTGGTAGACAGAGCATTGAGTGGTAGACAGAGCAGTGAGTGGCACACAGAGCAGTGAGTGGCACACAGAGCAGTGAGTGGTACGCAGAGCAGTGAGTGGTAGGCAGAGCAGTGAGTGGTACGCAGAGCAGTGAGTGGTACACAGAGCAGTGAGTGGGTAGACAGAGTAGTGAGTGGTAGACAGAGCAGTGAGTGGTACACAGAGCAGTGAGTGGTAGAGCAGTGAGTGGTAGACAGAGTAGTGAGTGGGTAGACAGAGTAGTGAGTGGGTAGACAGAGCAGTGAGTGGTAGAGCAGTGAGTGGTAGACAGAGTAGTGAGTGGTAGACAGAGCATTGAGTGGTAGACAGAGCAGTGAGTGGTAGAGCAGTGAGTGGTAGACAGAGTAGTGAGTGGTAGGCAGAGCAGTGAGTGGTAGGCAGAGCAGTGAGTGGTACACAGAGCAGTGAGTGGTACGCAGAGCAGTGAGTGGTACGCAGAGCAGTGAGTGGGTAGACAGAGCAGTGAGTGGTAGACAGAGCAGTGAGTGGTAGACAGAGCAGTGAGTGGTACACAGAGCAGTGAGTGGCACACAGAGCAGTGAGTGGTACACAGAGCAGTGAGTGGTACACAGAGCAGTGAGTGGTACGCAGAGCAGGGAGTGGTAGACAGAGCAGTGAGTGGTACACAGAGCAGTGAGTGGCACACAGAGCAGTGAGTGGTACACAGAGCAGTGAGTGGGTAGACAGAGCAGTGAGTGGTAGACAGAGTAGTGAGTGGTAGACAGAGCATTGAGTGGTAGACAGAGCAGTGAGTGGTACACAGAGCAGTGAGTGGTAGAGCAGTGAGTGGTAGACAGAGCAGTGAGTGGTAGACAGAGCAGTGAGTGGGTACACAGAGCAGTGAGTGGTACACAGAGCAGTGAGTGGGTAGAAAGAGCTTCTCAATCTAACCTCGTATGATGACATCCCGAGGACACCGATTAAAACATAGCAGATTCATAGGCAGGAGAGATGGCCGAGTGGTTTAAGAGCGCCGACCGCTCTTACAGATGTACCCGGTTCGATCCCCAGCAACCCACATGGCTGGACCGTCTGAAACGCCAATTCCCGAGAACTCCAGTTCCAGGGGGAATCCGATGCACTCTTCTGACCTACGCGGCAATTGCACAACACGGGTGGCACAAACCTACATTCAGAACAGGAATTCATACACATCAGAAATAAATAAAATTAAAAAAATAAATAAACAAAAGAAAAAAAAAAAACATATATTCCAGGTCCACACCAGGCCTTCTGATCAGCAGTCCGGGGTTGGGATGCGTGTTTTGTTCCTCCCTTAAGACCTGAGGAATATCTGTATTGACTGATAGTCCATATATCATATGTGACACTTCTGTGAGCTCAGAGAACAGAAGCCCCAGAGGGGAACACAGGGTAGAAAGGATCTAATTACAGCTTTATGTCAATCAAAATGATCTGCCCAGGGCAGCTGCGGGCAAGAATGAGCCAGACAGGGGCAGCTCAGTGGGATGAGGACAGGAGAAGGGAGAGGGAAAAGGGAAGCGGGAGTTAGGGCTGTAGCACTCAGAAGATGAGGACATTTAATAAAACCAGCCAGCTCGCTAGAATTCTAGATCATGTTAGAGCTTCACGGTTTTCTACCACTTTATTTCTCCACCAGTTTTCATCAGTGATGAAAGCAGGGGCTGCCCACATCAAATGGAGGAGGAATGATCTGGGAAGGGGCCAGTTCCAAGCAGGTGACAGGTTCTATAGCAGTCTGAGAGCCCGCTGTGGGGAGAGGCTGTGGGGGCTCTAAGAAGCCAAGAAACTCAAGGCAGACATGGAACTAGCCATGGCCTTTGGCTCCTTTTCTCTGGTAAACAGATGGCAGCTTCAGACACACGAGTTTTCAGATGAAAACGCGGGGCCTTGGATCACACTTTGAGTTCACGTTGCAGCTCTGCCACTTAGCTCAGCTCTTAGAACTTAGTAAGTACTCAGTAGATGCTGGTCATTATCATTATGCCTTTAGCTGATGTCAGACCAAGCTGAAGAAAGGATCCCCATACACATACCTCACCAAACGTGGCTCCCCCAGAGTTCCCACTAGCTCATCTGATGGTTGAGCTAACAACTCAAGAGGTCTGGGGAACTAGGATTCTGCTTTCATATGTTCAGCTCATGTTCCTGGATGTCCACTGTGGATCAGGAGTGGAGGAATAGAGCTCTATTCCTGGTAGCTGGGCCTTGAAGGCATCACCATGCTCTCTGGCCTGTTCTCTGAGTCCCTGCTTGCCCTGACAGGAAGAGCCCCGTGATCTGGGTGGGGACCTACACATAGGGCTGTGAGTACCTGTTCTTGCTCAGTTACTACATGTGATCTAAGGAAGTCTTAGCAAGTCCTCACTCTCTTCTGTTTACCTGCAAAACAGAAGCAAGGCCTTCTGGCTTCCATCCTCATGGAGAGAGGAGAGAGAGAGCTGANCTACACCCAGCTAATTCTTTAAAAATGGCAAAAAGACTAGCAAATCTAGTAGTATCTCAGAAGTTATAGCTAATAAATTTATCTCTTAAAAAAAAAAAGATCTCTGTGAGCTCAAAGCCAGCTTGGTCTATATAGTGAGTTCTAGTCAGAGCCAAATAGTGAAACCCTGTTTAGAGAGAGAAAAAGACAGGAGGAGGGAGAGAGAGTAGGGAGAAAACTGAATGAGATAATGCAGTTTCTGACATTACCAGGTGGCCTATACATGGTAGCTTTTTTACTCAATCTTTGAACAAACATTTTCTGCAGGTCAAGTGTTTACCAGATACTCTACAAGGTCTAGAGTGGGAGGGTATATATCAATGGTCAAGGCCTGATATCTGCTCTTAAGGAGCCCCTCTTTGTTACAAGATTGTAACCCATCTCTCCTGTGTGGAGGAACAGGAATAACTTTAGAACTGTTTGATATCTTCTTCCCTTGAGAAGCTGCCTGCTGTCTCAAGCAGGACTCTGGGCTGCAAAGAAGCTGATCCTGCTTCATTAAAACATCACATCAAAGCAGCCTTCCTTCTGCCTACCTCTTCTAAAGAGAATAAAAGGAGCAGAAAAGAAAGAAATGAGGAGAGGGAAGGAGAAGAACCCAGACTTCTAGACATGGGAGAGTGGGTTAATCCTGGTCTAGCCTCTGCCTCAGAGCTAGTAGAGTATTGGTAGCCATTGGGATTCAGAGAGGTCAAGAGGTTATTTACTGCTGAATCGTTGGGAGCAGCTGTGGTAATCATGGGTTAAGTGGGAGAATCTTGGGGTCACCATCAAAGTTGGAGTAAAAGGGCAGTGATTAGACATGTAGAGAAGCAAAAGTACAGGGTAGGAAGGAAATGAGATGGTCCTGAGGCGGAATCTTGAAGGGTGGGAGAAGGAAGAACGAATGAACATGCGAATGTTTTGAGGGAGAGAAGGTGTCCCAACTTTCAGTGTTCTTCCATTTGTTCAAATTGCTCACTAGTACTTATTTATTAGGCACTTTCTTTATTCCAGGCATTGTGCTAAGAAGACAAATGTGACCCAATGAACCCTGGGCAGACTTTAGAGCTCCTCATGACTGCCCTGGATTCTTGGCTGTTCCCAGAGGGGCACACAGGATATAACTGCTTCAGTGAACACATACATAACTGCACTTGCTCTGAGGAGAAGGAGCCAGACAGGATGGGGAAGGCAGGGCTTTTCCTCTGTAGAACAGGAATCTGAGTTCTTTCCTAAAATGGTGTTTAAAAGGTGGAGATCAAAGGCCTGCCCCAGTGTCTGGCATATTATAGACACCTAGAAACTGTTATTAAATGAGCACGGATCCTGAAGGAATGAAGGTGCAAAGGAGACTAGTGTGGTGCCCGACAGCAACAAGGAAGACAGAGTGGAAGGAAAGTCTGCTCGAGAACGATTCTAGTGAGTGGGTAGACAGAGCAGTGAGTGGGTAGACAGAGCAGTGAGTGGGTAGACAGAGCAGTGAGTGGTAGACAGAGCAGTGAGTGGGTAGACAGAGCAGTGAGTGGGTAGACAGAGCAGTGAGTGGGTAGACAGAGTAGTGAGTGGTAGACAGAGCAGTGAGTGGTACACAGAGCAGTGAGTGGGTAGACAGAGCAGTGAGTGGCACACAGAGCAGTGAGTGGTACACAGAGCAGTGAGTGGGTAGACAGAGCAGTGAGTGGTAGACAGAGCAGTGAGTGGTAGACAGAGCAGTGAGTGGTACCCAGAGCAGGGAGTGGTAGACAGAGCAGTGAGTGGGTAGACAGAGCAGTGAGTGGTACACAGAGCAGTGAGTGGGTACACAGAGCAGTGAGTGGTACACAGAGCAGTGAGTGGTACACAGAGTAGTGAGTGGTAGACAGAGCATTGAGTGGTAGACAGAGCAGTGAGTGGTAGAGCAGTGAGTGGTAGACAGAGTAGTGAGTGGTAGACAGAGCATTGAGTGGTAGACAGAGCAGTGAGTGGTAGAGCAGTGAGTGGTAGACAGAGTAGTGAGTGGTAGACAGAGCAGTGAGTGGTACACAGAGCAGTGAGTGGTAGACAGAGCAGTGAGTGGTAGACAGAGCATTGAGTGGTAGACAGAGCAGTGAGTGGGTAGACAGAGCAGTGAGTGGTACACAGAGCAGGGAGGGGTAGACAGAGCAGTGAGTGGTACACAGAGCAGTGAGTGGTAGAGCAGTGAGTGGTAGACAGAGCATTGAGTGGTAGACAGAGCAGTGAGTGGTAGAGCAGTGAGTGGTAGACAGAGTAGTGAGTGGGTAGACAGAGCAGGGAGTGGTACACAGAGCAGTGAGTGGTACACAGAGCAGTGAGTGGTACGCAGAGCAGTGAGTGGTACGCAGAGTAGGGAGTGGTAGACAGAGCAGTAAGTGGTACGCAGAGCAGTGAGTGGTACACAGAGCAGTGAGTGGCACACAGAGCAGTGAGTGGCACACAGAGCAGTGAGTGGCACACAGACAGTGAGTGGTAGACAGGGCAGTGAGTGGTAGACAGAGTAGTGAGTGGTAGACAGAGCATTGAGTGGTAGACAGAGCAGTGAGTGGGTACACAGAGCAGTGAGTGGCACACAGAGCAGTGAGTGGTACACAGAGCAGTGAGTGGTAGAGCAGTGAGTGGTAGACAGAGCATTGAGTGGTAGACAGAGCAGTGAGTGGCACACAGAGCAGTGAGTGGTAGACAGAGCATTGAGTGGTAGACAGAGCAGTGAGTGGCACACAGAGCAGTGAGTGGCACACAGAGCAGTGAGTGGTACGCAGAGCAGTGAGTGGTAGGCAGAGCAGTGAGTGGTACGCAGAGCAGTGAGTGGTACACAGAGCAGTGAGTGGGTAGACAGAGTAGTGAGTGGTAGACAGAGCAGTGAGTGGTACACAGAGCAGTGAGTGGTAGAGCAGTGAGTGGTAGACAGAGTAGTGAGTGGGTAGACAGAGTAGTGAGTGGGTAGACAGAGCAGTGAGTGGTAGAGCAGTGAGTGGTAGACAGAGTAGTGAGTGGTAGACAGAGCATTGAGTGGTAGACAGAGCAGTGAGTGGTAGAGCAGTGAGTGGTAGACAGAGCAGTGAGTGGTAGACAGAGCAGTGAGTGGGTAGACAGAGCAGTGAGTGGTACACAGAGCAGTGAGTGGTACACAGAGCAGTGAGTGGTACACAGAGCAGTGAGTGGGTAGACAGAGTAGTGAGTGGGTAGACAGAGCAGTGAGTGGTAGACAGAGCAGTGAGTGGTACACAGAGCAGTGAGTGGTACACAGAGCAGTGAGTGGTACACAGAGCAGTGAGTGGGTAGACAGAGTAGTGAGTGGGTAGACAGAGCAGTGAGTGGTAGACAGAGCAGTGAGTGGTAGACAGAGCAGTGAGTGGTACACAGAGCAGTGAGTGGTAGAGCAGTGAGTGGTAGACAGAGCAGTGAGTGGTAGACAGAGCAGTGAGTGGGTACACAGAGCAGTGAGTGGTACACAGAGCAGTGAGTGGGTAGAAAGAGCTTCTCAATCTAACCTCGTATGATGACATCCCGAGGACACCGATTAAAACATAGATTCTGGCAGGAGAGATGGCCTAGTGGTTAAGAGCGCCGACCGCTCTTACAGAGGACCCGGGTTCGATCCCCAGCACCCACATGGTGGCTGAGAACCGTCTGAAACTCCAATTCCCGGAGAACTCCAGTTCCAGGGGAATCCGATGCCCTCTTCTGACCTCCGCGGCATTGCACAACACGGGTGCACAAACATACATGCAGACAGTACATTCCTACACATACAGAAATAAATAAAATTAAAAAAATAAATAAACAAAATAAAAAAAAAAAACATAGATTCCAGGTCCCACCCCAGGCCTTCTGGATCAGCAGGTCCTGGGGTGTGGGATGCTGTGTTTTTTTCCTCCCTTAAGACCTGAGGAATATCTGTATTGACTGATAGTCCATATATCATATGTGACACTTCTGTGAGCTCAGAGAACAGAAGCCCCAGAGGGGAACACAGGGTAGAAAGGATCTAATTACAGCTTTATGTCAATCAAAATGATCTGCCCAGGGCAGCTGCGGGCAAGAATGAGCCAGACAGGGGCAGCTCAGTGGGATGAGGACAGGAGAAGGAGAGGGAAAGGGAAGCTGAGTTAGGGCTGTAGCACTCAGAAGATGAGGACATTTAATAAAACCAGCCAGCTCGCTAGAATTCTAGATCATGTTAGAGCTTCACGGTTTTCTACCACTTTATTTCTCCACCAGTTTTCATCAGTGATGAAAGCAGGGGCTGCCCACATCAAATGGAGGAGGAATGATCTGGGAAGGGGCCAGTTCCAAGCAGGTGACAGGTTCTATAGCAGTCTGAGAGCCCGCTGTGGGGAGAGGCTGTGGGGGCTCTAAGAAGCCAAGAAACTCAAGGCAGACATGGAACTAGCCATGGCCTTTGGCTCCTTTTCTCTGGTAAACAGATGGCAGCTTCAGACACACGAGTTTTCAGATGAAAACGCGGGGCCTTGGATCACACTTTGAGTTCACGTTGCAGCTCTGCCACTTAGCTCAGCTCTTAGAACTTAGTAAGTACTCAGTAGATGCTGGTCATTATCATTATGCCTTTAGCTGATGTCAGACCAAGCTGAAGAAAGGATCCCCATACACATACCTCACCAAACGTGGCTCCCCCAGAGTTCCCACTAGCTCATCTGATGGTTGAGCTAACAACTCAAGAGGTCTGGGGAACTAGGATTCTGCTTTCATATGTTCAGCTCATGTTCCTGGATGTCCACTGTGGATCAGGAGTGGAGGAATAGAGCTCTATTCCTGGTAGCTGGGCCTTGAAGGCATCACCATGCTCTCTGGCCTGTTCTCTGAGTCCCTGCTTGCCCTGACAGGAAGAGCCCCGTGATCTGGGTGGGGACCTACACATAGGGCTGTGAGTACCTGTTCTTGCTCAGTTACTACATGTGATCTAAGGAAGTCTTAGCAAGTCCTCACTCTCTTCTGTTTACCTGCAAAACAGAAGCAAGGCCTTCTGGCTTCCATCCTCATGGAGAGAGAGAGAGAGAGCTGAGGACACTTCATGGGGGCCAGGATCTGGGAAGGGTCCTCCTGCAGTACAAAGCACACTCCTGGCTGGTATGAGAGTTGCTGGATGGGAATAGACGGGACTTCATCTAACATACCTGGGCCACAGCCAGCCTTTCCAGGACACCAAGAACAAGTTCAACTCTCTCTAATTTCTTCATTGAAAAACAAAACATTTAGCCAGGTGTGGTGATGCACGCCTGTAATCCCAGCACTTGGGAGGCAGAGGCAGGCAGATCTATGTGAGTTCAAGGCCAGCCTAGTCTACATAGTGAGTTCCAGGGCAGCTGGGGCTACAGCAAGACCCTGTCTCAAGAACAAAAAAAAAAAAAAAACAGTTAAAGCCAATATTCATTGAAGGATGACTATGTTCCTCCATGTGTCTGCTTAATGTTTTATAAGGAATATGAGAGTAAGAACATTCAAAAGAAAGAAGAAAAAAATGTTCTAAGGAATTATCTTAATTCTCACAGTTCCCTGGGCCTAAAGCTGTTTTTTTCCCCCCTCCATTTTATAAATGAATGCACTAAGTTACCTAACTATGTGGCCAAGCCAGACTCAAGACCTGTTCTGCTTGACCATGCCAAAGACCACACTCTTAGTCACTATATTGGGGCCTACTCCAAGGATTTCTGCATCTTTCAAGGGTCCCTCCTGGCCCAGGTAGTTTAGCTAGAAACCAACAGGGTGGCTATATCCTGTGTCTGGTCCAGACTTCACCCTGCTGCATCTCTGGATCATCATCCTCATACCCTCCTAGGTCCTCTCTGCTTGCTACTCTTTGTGAACAGAGGTTAACCCAGATCTAACCTGTCCTCTTCTGGGCATGATGGACACGGAGATGAAAGGCTAGCTCCCAGTGCCATCTAGTGGTCATGGTGGCTTGTTTGATTTCTGGAAGGACCCAGAGCCCCTGCACTCTGCCACTTAGTTGTACTTTAGAGCCACAATCTGTTTCCTTATGATCTGACTGCATGCATTGATGGCTTCCTAATGTGGAGGTACTGGGGATTTAAATTCTACTTAAAATGGAGACTTTAAAATTTTTTTTGAGACCAGGTAGCCCAGGCTGGCCTCAACATAGAGCTCAACATAACCCAGGCTGGCCTCATCTCTACATAGAGATGACTTTGAATTTTTGATGGCTCCTGCATATTTCCTGAGTGCTGGAATTATAGGGGTGTAGTACCACACCCAGTATATGTGGTACTAGGGATTAAACTTGGGCTTCCTGCATGTTAGGAAGTCATTTACCAACTGAGCCACATCCCTAAGCCCAAAGTAAAGACTTTAAACTCTGCATAGTTTGTTGCCAGCTCTCTTTACCATTTGCAGTGCTAAAGGATTGAACTGAGGGCCTGGAACATTTGATCTAGGCAAGCCCCAGGGCCTCCTTTTCAATTTTATATAATCTCAAAGAACCCGGCAGGAAAACAGTGATATTATACCAAGTGAGGTTAGGGATGTAGCTCAGTGATAAACACTTGATAAGCATGTGCCACACCCTGGGTTCCAACTCTTGAACTGGAAGATATCAGTGAGAGACTAAGGAAAAGTTAAAGAAAGAATTACCTGCCCTCCCAATTCTCAGCTGCAGGCTAAGGGTTAAAGATCATCTTTACTCTTTCAGTGACAAAGCAATTAGACATAGAGCTAGAATCAGACTGTTAACGTCATACCATACTAGACTCTTCATTCAGATAAAAACTAGTTTTAGAGTTTCTGGAGAGACTGTATGGACAGTGAACCTCTTGAAAAATGGAATTTGGGCCTGAGGAGATGGTTCAGCAGTTAAGAGCTTATACAGCCCTTGCTGAGGATCCAACCACCCATGTCAGATGGCTCACAACCGCTTGTGACTCCAGGTCCAGGGACATCCAGTGTGTCTGGCCACCAGAAGTACCAGCACTCGTGTGCACATGCCCACACACAGACAGACACACATACACATAGTTAAAGATAAAAATAAATCTTTTTTTAAAATGAGATTTCTAGGCTCTGAATTCCTATTCTAGGTCTAGAACAACAATACTATATTTCCCTTTGGAGCTGGTCTATCCAGAGCAACAAGGTAGGTGACAGGCAGGCCTCATGCTTACAAAGAACATGAAGATTCTTGGGGTGTCTCTTGGAGTGACCTAAGCAGCTGCTTCTTCCAAACTCTACTCTGTGCCCCAATTTTCCATTGTTGAGATGCTCAGATGGCTTCAGGGATGGTCTTGTCCTGAAAGCATGAATTTGCTGGACACCGGAGTTGCTACTTCTGTGGACCCAGGATCTTAAGAACAAATGCCACTCCTAGGAAAAATGTGATTTTGCTGCAGGGGTGGAGGGGAGCAAAATTTGCAGTGTTGAAATAAATTCACTGAAATGCTGAAAGTGAGTTTCCCTAAATATAGGGAGCCCGTCAAATAGTTTAATGCACATACGTAGTAATATATGTCAGACCAGAAGCCCTTTATAAAAGAAAGACAAATAAAAACTTTCAAGGGTCTTCTCTACTCAAAAACCCTGCTTTCCCTGGCATGGCATATGGGGACTTTTATCCCTTTTTTGAGTTACATCCATTAAATATTTCCCATATAAATTGTGTTTAGGAAAAGGAAGAGAGATAGAACAGCAATACGAGCAAAATAAAGTCAGACATGGTGGTACGCACCTTCAATCCCACACTCAGGAGACAGAGGTAAGTGGATCTCTGTGAGTTCTAGGCCAGCTGGTCTACATAGCAGGTTCCAGTCCAGCCAGAGGTACAAAAGGAGACCTTGTCTCAAAACAAAACAAAAAGTCCAAAATAAAGGGGGAAAAGGAGGCAAACTAAATGTCCATCAATAGTGACCTAGTAAATGTGGTGATTCATTTAGAAAATAAAATACTATGCAGTGTAAAATCTAAGGTAAATTACTACATTTATTGATATATGAAAAATTCAGTACTTAATGTCAAAGGAAGGATTTTTTTCCAAAAAGTTAGCAGCAATGATTTTCTTTGGGTAAAAAAAATTCAATATAATGTTTTTTAGCTGGCACTTGGGAGGCAGAAACAGGCAGATCTCTGTGAGTTCAAGGCCAGCCTGGTCTACATAGTGAGTTCCAGGCCAGCTGGGGCTCCAGGGAAACCCTGTCTCAAAATAAAATTCAATATAATATTTTTGTTGTTGTTTTAGTTTCTGCTTTGTTCTTTTCCATATTATGTAACCATTTTACAAAGAGTATGAATCATTTTTCCTAATAAAGCTATTAAAATGTTTTAAAAGTATTGATCCCAAGCATAAGAGAGAAAACTGAGATTCAGAGAAGTTGACAACCAACTCAATAAAGCCACAGCCTCCCAGTGCAAGAGCAAATGTGTCTCCATCCTTCAAGTTTAATGCCAGCACTTTTCATCCAGTCTGCAGCTAGAGGATGCTGAAGAGGAACAGACGATGGGGACCTGGGGGACTTAGGAATCAATTTTAGGTCAGTGGGGACTCACATGCTTCTGATATTCTGTGGGTCCCTATTATCTCTTCAAAGCAGTTAAACTATGACCACATGGCATTACCGGATTCCTATTATGCACCATGTTCTTGTGGTCTGGAAGTTGCCCAAGTATTAAAGAAGCAGACACAAGTCTGGGGACAGAGTTAGTTGGGCTTTTACTTCTAATCCAAGTTCATCTCACATCCTGCCAGAGAAATATTTTCAGCCATTTTCTCTACTTGAGGAGAAAAGGAACCTAACGTTGGTTTGGGTGTGGACCGGACGCCTGGCTTCACGAGGTTCTGGGTGGGTGCACCATGGCCAGTGATTCCAAGGAGCAAGTCCTGAGCCTGTCTTCTTCCGTCCTGTCTGACCCTCCATAACCACCTATGTGTGTATTTATTCCTCACTGCACTCCTGATACCCTCACGGCCCCTTCTTTGATCTTAGTGCTGGGGCGCCAATCAAGCTTAATTTAGCCTGGCAAAAAATAAGCAGTTAGAGCAGGGATTGGAGTCCACAAGGTCCAGTGTGTTTTTAGAATTTGAATTTGGCTTTAAACAATAGAAGATCAAGGATGTGATAAAATATTAACAGCCTCTCATACATCAGACAAGTACAGGGCATGCAGGGTCATCATGAGCCATTGAGCAAGTCATTTTTGTTTTGTTCTGTTCTGTTCTGTTTTGAGATAGGGTCTTTTGGGGTTGTTTTTTCTTTTATGTGTATGAATGTACTGTCTGCATGTAGGTTTGTGCACCCGTGTGGTGCAATGCCTCGGAGGTCAGAAGAGGGTGTCGGATTCCCCTGGAACTGGAGTTAAGGACTGTTCTCAGCCACCATGTGGGTGCTGGGGATTGAAACCGGGTCCTCTGCAAGATCAGCCGATGCTCTTAACCACTAGGCTGAGATAGGGTCTTTTGTAACCCAGGCTGACTCTAACTTGCTATGTTTGTCTCCAAGGCTGGCCTTGAACTCTTTTTTTTTTTTTTCGTTACATGTATGCATGAGTGTGGATTTTTGTATGGGTGGGTTCAGGTGCACACATACCATGGTGCACATGTGTAGGTCAGTGGACAAACTTCAAGTATGAGACAGGGTCTCTTCCCTGCTGCATAAACCAGGATAGCTTGCTGTGAAGCTTTGGAGATTCTCCTGTCTCCAGCTCCCATTTTCTTTTTTTTTTTTTTTATTATTATTATTATTTATTTTTGTATGTGTATGAATGTATTGTCTGCATGCAGGTCTGTGCACCCGTGTCGTGCAATGCCACGGAGGTCAGAAGAGGGTCTCGGATTCCCCTGGAACTGGAGTTCTCCTGGAATTGGAGTTACAGACGGTTCTTAGCCGCCATGTGGTTGCTGGGGATCGAACCCGGGTCCTCTGCAAGAGCGTCGGTGCTCTTAACCGCTAGGCTATCTCTCCAGCCCCCACCAGCTCCCATTTTCTAAGGACCACTGGGATTATAGATTATCATTGGTTGTAGCAAGCACTTTTACCCACTGAGCTCGCACCTTGAATTCCTGATCTTCCTCCCTCTACCTCTACCAAGTGCAGGGATTACAGGTATGTACCACTACCATACTGTACTTTTGTTTGTTTGTTTTTCGAGACAAGGTCTTTCATTGTCATCAGGGCTGGCCTCAAACCAATGGTGATCCACTTGCCTCCGTCCATCCCCCAAATGCTAGGATTACAGGAGTGTACCACCCAGGGAAGCAGTTCCGTTTTTAGCCTATCCCCTCTGAACACAGCCACCCAGAACCATTACAAAGTTCCTCTCTGTGTTCTTCTTTTATGTCACTGGAAATGCCACCAATTTTCCCTCCCTGACCCCAGACCTCTTCCTTGTCTTCCTTGGGGAGATGACAGCTCTATGTATCTGATGTCACTGCCAATGGATATAGAAGGGGAAAAACATCCCACCAAATATGTCACTGTGCCTTTCCCACACCTGCACTTTTTGAAGAATATGGCTGACCTTGACCAAAGCTGTGGTCAATAAAGAGGGGCAGCAGCCTTTGGAGAAAAAGGAACTGCATCAGTTTACAAACACTGGTCAATTTTGAGCCAAAAAGTGGAGTTTGCTTTGTAAATAAAGTGTGGTAAAGATAAAACCTGACCATGGCATCAGCCCCATGGTAGGATACAAGTAACCACAGGCTTTCCACTGCATAAAGGTGCAGAATTTGAAGCGGTCCCTTGTTGCTGGGGTAAGTTGCAGACATCTTGTGTTGTTCAACCCTTCCATAGGCCTAGGCATAAATCTCTGTTACCTCTAGGACCTGAATCATTAGCCAAGGGTATAGTATCATTAATGGACATAAAATAGAGGTTCCTAGAACCCAGTTCTCAAAACAACAGTGTTAAGCCAGAGAGGACATGCACATATATTTATTAAGTAGAATCTGAGGCTAGTGGAATGCCTCAGCTGAGGTAATTTGCTAGGCAAAATAGACGCCATGGGATCATCACACCCTCCCGCCCCCAGCCTTCCTTAAGGTGACAGAGCTCTAGAAGGGCCAGGACAAGGAGGGCAAAAGGAGTGGAGGCGGGGTTCACTCTGCCTTCTGTAATGCAATCCGCACACCCTGGCGTCCCAGACCAGACTGTCTCAGCCAGCTCCTATGGGAGGAATCTTTTGACGAAGATCTACAAAAAGATTTTCCCATTCTACTTCATCCCAGGAGCTAGGAGGGCTGGAGATCCAGGCTTGGATGAGATGTCATGATAGAAATTCTTAACCTATTAATGCTGCCAAATCCCAAGATACCCTTCTGCAATTGCTGCGTCTGGCTGAAATTTCCCTTTGAACTGATATGAAGTTGGGACAAGCTCACAGAGTCCCCTGGGGCAGAATGGCTTAGATAGCAGCATAAAAGCTTTTAGTTGCAAAGCCTTCACCTAGCCAGGCTCACCCTAACAATACTCCTTTGTCCCTCCTCAGACCACTAAGCTCCTTGTATCCTGGCAAAGGGAGGCACGGAGGGGAGGTGACCAGTTTAGAGTTTGGTTTTTAATCTCCAGGGCAGAAATTCTGGTAAATATGCCCAGCACCTGGGTCGACTATAGGGTCAGAAATAAGAGCAGCAGAGTCAGGGTGGAGGTACAGATTGCGCATGTGCAGGTGTGTGTGTGTGTGTGTGTGTGTGTGTGTGTGTACGTACAGGATGGGGTTCTCCTCTTGATTCGTAGGTTTCCTAGTCAACTCTATCTACCTTTTCAGTTAAAGCTACACTTAGAAGTATGAAGTGATGTGCTTTCAATGTGTGGTCCTATTCTCACTTTAATTTTTCTTTTATTTATTTGTTTAATATATATTGTTTGTTTGCTTGTTTTTGATACAAAGTCTCCCTGTGGCCCCAGATGGCCTGGAACTTACTATTGAGACAAGCTAGACCATGCTTATCTCAGTCTCACAGATATCCAACTGCCTCTGCCTCCTGTGCCACCACATATATCTATATATGTATTCTATATTATTATATAGAATATATTTTATGTTATTTTATATGTTTTATATATATTTTTGAGACAAGGTCTCATGTATCCCAAGCTGACCTCAAACTTGCTGTATAGCCAAAGATGACCTTGAATTTATCCTCCTGCCTCCACAGGCTGAGATCACAGGAATGTGCTACCACTCCCAGCATATGTACTGCTGGAGGTCAAACCTAGGGCTTTGTGTATATGAGGCCAGCACTCCACAATCTGAGCTCCATCTCCAGCCCCTTACTTTCATTTCTTTAGCTTTGGTCTTATTCTCCCTTAATTTACTGCTAGGTTTATGAACCTGCACTAATTTTTAGGGTTGTTTTATTGCACACACATTAATGTCTTGGTGCTTTATGAATGAATTATCATTTGTCCAGAATTATGAGTTCTTTATTTTCAGGCTCGAGGTATTCATGAGCACTGCACAGTCCTTATCTGCTGTATTTTCTTTCTGATAAAGAACAGGACATGACTTCTGAATATCCCCAAAGTAGCCAGTGGTGTGGCTATACCTGCAATCAATCCCAGTCCTCTAGGGGCAGAAGGATTTTGAGATTGACTTGGACTACATAATGAGACTTAGTAAAAAAAAAATCCCCAAAGTAGAAAGACACATTATTTTCTGAGGTCTGTGAAAGCAAACATCCCTGTTCCCGAAGTCACCTTGACCATTCCCGCAGAGCCTCATGCTTTTCCTCTCAGCTTCTCTTTTCATTCCTCTGACACTTTATAAACATTCAAGGATACCCTCAATGACCTTTCACATCTGCCCTCCTATGGAAATTCACCCACTCCTGAACATATGAATAAGCTGTGTGAAGGCTATAGGTTTGCCTTTGTAATGTAATGTATGGACTTTCCCTAATATAAATATTGAGTCTTGATGGATGTCAGTGCATCACCCAGCTCTGTACCGGATTCGCACAAGAGAAGTGATAATTTCAACAACGACTTCGAAGCCTCTAGATGCCATCTGGAGACTTAGCTGCTCCTCCATCGCCTTCTGTTGTAGCTGAGAACCTTATGAAGAATAACAATGGACTACAATTACACACCTATGGTGAAGGCCCAAGTCCAGAACACTCACTCTGGTGTGGTGGCACATGCCTTTAATCCTAGCACTTGGGAGGCAGAGGCAGGTGGATCTCTGTGAGTTCAAGGCCAGCCTGGCCTACATAGTGAATTCCAGGACAGCCAGACCTAAAGCTAGTGAAGGAAGAGGAACTCTCATTGCTGGTGGAAATGCAGAAATGGTACAGCCACTTTCTTTTTTTTTTAATTTATTTTCGTATGTGTATGAATGTACTGTCTGCATGTAGGTCTGTGCACCTGTGTCATGCAATGCCGCGGGGGTCAGAAGAGGGTGTCGGATTCCCTTGGAACTGTAGTCAAAGACGGTTCTCAGCCGCCATGTGGGTGCTGGAGATCGAACCCGGGTCCTCTGCAAGAGCAGTCAGTGCTCTTAACCGCTAGGCAATCTCTCCAGCCCTGGTACAGCCACTTTCAAAGGCAGTTTGGAGATATCATATAAGACTAGACATATTCTCACCATGTGATCCATCACCATGTGATGTTTTATATTTACCCAAAGCAGCTGGAAATTTATGTCCACACCAAAGCTCGCACATAATTTATAGCAGCTTTATTTTTTTATTTTTATTTTTGTATTACATTTATTTAGTTTGTATGTGGGGTCATGTGGAGGTCAGAGGACAACTTGCTAGAGTTGGTTCTCTCCTTCTACCATGTGGATCCCTGGGATTGAGCTCAGGTTGTCAGGCTGGTGGCAGATGCCTTTATCCGCTGAGCCTCTTGAACACTGGTATTACAGGCATGTGCTACCACACTCAGCAGTGTTGCTGTTGTTGCTGTGCTAAGGATTGAGCTTTGCTCATGCAAAGCACATGCTATACCACAGACCCACCCCTCCCAACCCTAACAGTTTAGGGTTATTACCTATTATTAATTTTTAAAACATATTTTATTTATTTTTTTATGTGTATGAGTATATTGCCTCCATGTCTATAAGTGCACCCATGTCATGCAATACTAGAAGAGACCAGAGGAAGGCATTGAACCCCTGGAACTGGAGTTAGAACAGTTGTTAATTGCCATGTGGGTGTTGGGAACCAAAACTGGGTCCTCTGTAATAGCAGCCAGGGCTCTTAACTGCTGAGCCATCTCTCTCCAGCCCCATATTAATTTATTCTTAATTACCAAAACTTGGAAGCAACCAAAATGTTTAATAGGTGAATTGATGAACAAACTGTGTGGTGCACTGAACAATAGAATATTGTTTAGATATGTGGAAAGTTTGTGGATATATAAATGAAGTAAGATTGGCTATGAGTTGATCATTGCTGAAACTAGGTCATCAAATATTTAAATTCAGTATGAAAAAGAAAGAAAGGAAAGAAGAAAGAAAGAAAGAAAGAAAGAAAGAAAAGAAAAGAAAAGAAAAGAAAGGAAAAGAAAAGAAAGGAAGGAAGGAAGGAAGGAAGGAAGGAAGGAAGGAAGGAAGGAAGGAAGGAAAATGCATTACCAGGCCATGGGACAATGTGGAGGACACTCAAATAAATATCACCAAATGGAAGAACCTCATCTGAAAAGACTATGAAAACTATGATTCCAAATATATGAAAATTCCATCATTGGAAGTAGTGAAAGGTCATTGGTCACCAGGGGATAGGGAAAATAGAGAGACGATTCAGCAGAGCACAGAGGATTTTTTTTTAATGTGCATGAATGTTTTGCCTGCATGTATATAAGTGCACTACATGTGTGCAATGCCCACAGAGGCCAGAAGAGGGCATCGGATTCCCTGGAACTGGAATTAGGTCAGATGTTAGTTACCATGTGGGTGCTGGGAACTAAACCTGGCTCTCTGGAAGAGGAGTAAGTTCTCTCAACCACTGAGCCAGCATGGAGCACAGAGTATTTTTGTGGCAGTGGGGATATTCTGTATGATACTACTGCTCGGTGCATGTGTCTACATCCATTCAGTGTACATGTTTCTAAATCTACATGTGTCTAAATCCATACAATGTACAAGTAAACCCTAATGTAAACTATGGACTTTCGGTGGTAAAAATGAGTCAAGGTAGATCCATGAATTGTGACAGATGAACCACCCTGTTGGTAGAATGTTGATAATGGGCAGTGCTAGACGTGTGTAGTCCAGAAGTGCATGGAAAATCTGTTTCTTCTGCTCAATCTTGCACTAAAAAATGCATCTAAAAACAACTCTTGGGGCTGGAGAGATAGCCAAGCGGTTAAGAGCACCAACTGCTGAGATCTCCTGAGCCCAGCGGAAGGAAGAGGGGGAGACAGGTGGGAACTGGGTGCCTCGGTGAGCTGATTGTTGATCCTTTGGTCCTGCTGTCTTTGGTTTGATTGGCCTTTGTGGCTGTGAGGTTGGAGTTATCCTCCCAGCTGGGATTAAAGGTGTGGTCTTTGGCTTGATTAGATCTAGTGGCTGTGGGGGCGGAGTTATCCTCCCAGCCGGTATTAAAGGCACGCTTGTGTGACTCTTGAGATTTGAGATCTCCTGAGCCCAGCGGCAGGTGCCGGGGCGCGGGCTGAAGAGCCCCCCCCCCCCCCCGCCAACTGAGATTACGAAGAAGGATCTGAAGGAGGCAAGCAAAGCACGCCTTCAACACAGTGAAGAGGCATTCAGGACTCACATTGGAATACAGGCAAGGAGAAGCCCATATGCCAGGATCACGAAGAAGAGACTACACTGGAAAGGTGCAGGATAATCCCACGCCAAGCTTTACCAACCCTATGGATGACTCCTGCAGTGGGATCCCCCCGGGGATGCCCCAGGACACAGACATCAGAAACACAATTGGGAACATACTTAAAGAACTACAAGATCATAAAGAACAAATTAAAGAACTAAGAAAAGAGAATGAGGACCGAGAGAGAGAGAATGACAAGCTCCGGAAGGAAGTAGAAACACTGAAAAGATCCCATGCTGAAAAAGAAAAAGAAACCAACCAGCAAACAAAAGAGCTACAAAAAGAGATCGAGAAGCTCCAAAAAGAAATAGAAACACTAAAGAAATCAGAAGAGGAAATGAAAAAGGAAATCAAACACTCATCCATTCAAGAGGAAAGGAATGAAAAAAGCCTCAGAAGCAGAATGGAGGAAGCAGAACAAAGAATATCAGACCTGGAGGACAACACAGAACAACTAAAAACCTCAAGGAAAGATTATGAAAAATTTAAAAATACACAAAAATGGAACAACCAGGAGCTGTGGGACACTATGAAAAGATCAAACCTCCGCATCATAGGAATAGAGGAAGGAGAAGAATCCCAAGAGAAAGGTATTGATCAGATCTTCAACAGAATAATAGATGAAAACTTCCCCAAACTAAAAAAGGACAAACCAATACCAATACAAGAAGCACATAGAACTCCAAACAGACAAGATCAGAAAAGAAATTCTCCACGCCACATCATAGTTAAAATGCTGGACACCCAAAACAAAGAGAAAATTCTTAAAGCGACAAGAGAAAAACAACAAGTGACCTATAAGGGGAAACCTATCAGAATAACAACGGACTTCTCACAGCAAACGATGAAGGCAAGAAGAACCTGGAGCAAAGCATTCCCAGTGTTGAGGGACAATGGATGCCAGCCCAGGTTACTATACCCAGCAAAAATGTCAATCATAGTGGAAGGAGAGAGGAAAATCTTCCATGACATAAACAACTTGAAAGAATACATGTCCGGAAAACCAACCCTTCAGAGAATACTTGAAGCAATCCAAAGAACAGAAGAAAGGAGCAACCAACCCCAGGCAACTAGAAGGAGAAATCAATAAAAGCATAACTGCAGAAGTAGAAACCTAAATCAAAACCGCAGATGGATAATAAGGCAAAAGGAAGCAACACAAACCTATCAGTCATAACCTTAAATATTAATGGACTAAATTCCCCAATCAAAAGACATAGACTGGGAGACTGGATTAGGAAACAGAATCCATCGATATGCTGTCTGCAAGAAACACATCTTACCTTCAAGGACAGGCACCACCTTAAAGTGAAGGGATGGAAAAAAATATTCCAAGCAAATGGTACCAAAAAGAAAGCAGGTGTTGCTATTTTAATATCGGATAAAATAGACTTCAAAGTAAAAGAAATCAGAAGAGACAAAGAAGGCCATTACATTTTCATCAAAGGAACAATCCACCAAGAAGATTTCACAATTATGAATATATATGCCCCAAATTCTGGTGCACCAAACTTTATAAAGACAATTCTCCAGGACCACAAGTCACAGACTAACCCCAGCACACTCATAGTGGGAGATTTCAATACCCCACTGAGTCCTTTGGATAGGTCAACAGGACAAAAAATAAACAGAGAGACATCTGAACTGAACGATATGATACACCAAATGGACCTCATAGACCTCTACCGAACATTCCATCCTAATACCAGAGAATACACTTTCTACTCAGCACCCCACGGAACATTCTCCAAAATCGACCACATCCTGGGACACAGAAGAAACCTCTACAAATACAAAAAGATTGAAATAATTTCATGCATCCTGTCAGACCACAGTGCAATGAAGCTCAACATCAACACCAGGACAAGCCCTCCTGCCTACAAGAACACATGGAGACTAAACAACACACTCTTGAATAATGAATGGGTCAAGGAAGAGATAAAGAAAGAAATAAAAACATTCCTGGAACTGAATGACAATGACAATACAACACAACAAAACTTATGGGATACCTTAAAAGCAGTCCTAAGAGGGAAATTTATAGCCCTGGGTGCCTACATTAGAAAAACAGAAAGAGCACAAGTGAATGATCTAACACTACAGCTAAAAGCACTTGAGAGGCAACAACAGATGAACCCTAAACGCAACAGACAGGAAGAAATAACAAAAATCAGAGCAGAAATCAATGAAATAGAAACAAAGAAAACAATACAAAAAATCAATGAAGCCAAAAGTTGGTTCTTTGAAAGAATAAACAAGATAGACAGACCTCTAGCCCAGTTAACAAAAAGAAAGAAGGAACAACTCCAAATCAATACAATCTGTGATGAAAAGGGAAATATCACAACGGACAAGGAAAAGATCAAGAAAATTATATGGGAATATTACAAGAACCTATATTCTACCAAGTTTGAAAATCTAGAAGAAATGGATGAATATCTGAAATCTTGGGAATCACCAAAGCTTGGCCAAGAGGAGACCAGCAGCTTAAACAGACCCATAACATATGAAGAAATAGAGGATGTAGTAAGAAGCCTCCCAACTAAAAAAAGCCCAGGCCCAGACGGTTTCACAGCAGAATTCTATAAAACATTTCAAAAAGACCTACAACCATTATTTCTGAAACTGTTTAGAAGTATACAATCAGAGGGAATTCTCCCAAATTCCTTCTATGAAGCCAACATCACTCTATTACCAAAACCAGGCAAAGATCCAACTAAAAAGGAGAATTATAGACCCATCTCCCTCATGAACACAGATGCCAAAATTCTAAACAGAATACTGGCAAATCGCATACAGACCCACATCAAGAAGATCATCCATCATGACCAAGTTGGATTCATACCAGAGATGCAGGGATGGTTCAACATACGAAAATCAATAAACATCATCAAACACATAAACGGAATCAAAGACAAAAACCACACCATCATCTCAATTGATGCTGAAAAAGCCTTTGACAAAATCCAGCATCCCTTCATGCTTAAAGTCCTAGAAGGAATTGGATTGGAGGGATCATTCCTCAATGTAATCAAAGCCATATACAGGAAACCCACAGCCAATATCATCCTAAATGGGGAAATGACGGAAACATTCCCTTTAAAGGTAGGAACTCGGCAAGGCTGCCCCCTATCACCACTCCTCTTCAATATAGTGCTTGAAACACTTGCTAGAGCAATAAGGCAAGAAAAGGATATTAAAGGAGTACTAATTGGAAAAGAGGAAGTCAAACTATCCCTATTTGCTGATGATATGATTGTTTACTTAAGAGATGCAAAAAACTCCACCAGAAAACTCCTAGAAACGATTAACAGCTTCAGCAAAGTGGCAGGATACAAAATTAACCTTAGAAAATCAATGGCCTTTCTTTACACCAAGAACAAGCAACTGGAGAAAGAATTCAAAGAGACCTTCCCACTCACAATAGCCTCAAAAACAATAAGATACCTAGGAACAAACCTAACCAAAGACACCAAAGACCTCTACAACAAAAATTTTAAACCCTTAAAGAAAGAAATTGAAGAAGACCTCAGAAGATGGAAAAACCTCCCATGCTCATGGATTGGGAAAATTAACATTGTAAAAATGTCCATTTTACCAAAACTCTTGTATAGATTTAATGCAATCCCAATCAAAATCCCCAAGAGTTTCTTCACAGGCTTGGAAACAAAAGTTCTTAAATTCATTTGGAGAAACAAAAGACCCCGAATAGCCAAATCAATCCTGAGTGAAAAGAGCTACACAGGAGGGATCTCTATACCAGATTTTAAACTATACTACAGGGCTATAGTCATAAAAACAGCCTGGTACTGGCACAAAAACAGACCTGTTGACCAATGGAACAAAACCGAAGATCCAAATCTGAGCACATACAATTTCAGCCATCTCATATTTGACAAGGGGGCCAAGAAACCACAATGGAGAAAAGACAGCATCTTCAGCAAGTGGTGTTGGCAAAACTGGATCACCACTTGTAGAAGAATGAAATTAAACCCCTACCTCTCACCCTGTACAAAAGTCAACTCCAGATGGATTAAAGACCTCAACGTGAAACCCCAAACTCTGAAGGTGATAGAAGAAAAAGTTGGCAGCAGACTACAAGACATAGGCGTAGGAAAAGACTTCCTAAATCAGACAGCAGCTGCACAAGAATTAAGGTCGACAATTGACAAATGGGACCTCATCAAACTCAAAAGCTTCTGTACATCAAAAGAAACAATCAAGGAAGTGAAGAGAAATCCCACAGAGTGGGAGGAAACCTTCACTGCAGATACATCTGACAAAGCATTGATTTCCAGAATATATAAACTACTCAAAAAACAAAGAAAAAAGAAAACAAATGACCCACTCAATAGATGGAGCAAAGAACTGAACAGAGACTTCACAAGTGAGGAATTAGAGATGTCTGAGAAACACCTCAAGAACTGTTCAACATCACTAATCATTAAGGAAATGCAAATGAAAACCACTTTAAGATATCATCTTACTCCAATAAGACTGGCTAGGATCAAGAAAACAAATGATACCAAGTGCTGGAGAGGTTGTGGGGAAAGGGGAACACTCATCCACTGCTGGTGGGAATGTAAACTCGTACAGCCACTATGGAAAGCAGTGTGGAGAACCCTTGGAAGACTTGGAATGAACTTGCCACCCGACCCAGCCATACCACTCCTGGGCATGTACCCTCAAGACTTACGCCACCACAGAGATACATGCACGGCCATGTTTATTTCAGCTCTCTTCACAATAGCAAAGAGCTGGAACCAACCTAAATGCCCCTCAACTGACGAGTGGATAGAGAAAATGTGGTACATCTACACAATGGAGTTCTATGCAGCAGTAAAGAAAGACGACATCACGAGCTTTGCAGGAAAATGGCTGGAGCTAGAGGACATCATGCTGAGTGAAGTAACACAGTCCCAGAAAAACAAACGACGAATGGTATCCCTCATCTGTGGATGCTAGTGCCAATTACCCAGTTGTAAGTATTTCTTGTGTAGGGCCCCCTGAGCTTTTGTACAAAGCAGTTGGGCGTAATGCATTTTGGAAACAACAACAACAACAACAGAAAAGACTGCATCAAAGAACTGAATGAAACAGTGAACTTCTGCTCAAAACAGTCAACTTCCCCATGGAAAATATTGAGAAAGACTAAGAGATGAAAAGCATGTTTGGCAGAATGCATGAGCTCTGGCGGGGTGGGGGAATGGGTGGGAACACGGGTCTAGATTTGTTAAAAATAAATAAATTTATGTAAAAAAAAAAAAGCACCAACTGCTCTTGCAGAGGACCCGGGTTCGATCCACAGCACCCACATGGCGGCTAAGAACTGTAACTCCAATTCTAGGAGAATTCCAGTTCCAGGGGAATCTGAGACCCTCTTCTGACCTCCGCAGCATTGCACGACACGGGTGCACAAACCCACATGCAGACAGGACACACATACACATACAAAAAATAAAAAATAAATAAAAATAAAGCTCTTAAAGGGTAGTAGAGTAGTTAAATGGCACAGTGCTTGCCTAGCATGTCAGAGCCTTGGCGTTGCAGAGAGTCTTCCTGGGAGATACCACAGATGTGGTATCCTGCCCCTGCCGACTGTGGTTCCCAAAGCAAATCAAGGAACAGACTCTCTAATCTTAGTTTCCGGGAGACTAGTGAGTTTACTTAAGTTCGCCTACAGAGTGAATGGGAGTAAAGTGTCACTTAGAGGCCAAGGAATGATTCCCTCCCCTCAAGCCCATCCAGAGTTCCAGCCACTGCCACGGGCACTCTTTTATATGCTGCTGGCTCCTCCCCCTAATGCAGTCAGGGTTGTCTGGCTGGTTGGTTGGCCTTCTGGCCCCTCCCTTTCCTTTAGAAGAACCAGTCAAGTTCACAATCTTAGGGAGGCAAGAACTCTTGGGCGCGAGAAAGCATTGGATGCATGAGAAAACCTTCAACACCAAAGTCTGACCTTTTTGGAGGACCATCCACCTTACGCCTGGATTCAATTCCCACTACAGATGGGGGACGAGGAGTTCAGATCTGTGTTGCTTACCTGTAATCCTAGCAACTCGAGAGGCTAAACCTGGAGGATTACCTGACAGCCTAGGAGTTTGGGGCCAGTCTATGCAACATAGCAAGAACTATTTCATTTTGCGTATGAGTGTTTTACCTACATGTATGTAAGTGCATCATGTACATGAGCCACCTGTGGAGATAGAAGAGGGTGTCAGATCCCCTGGGATTGGAGTTATAGATGGTTGTTATCCACCATGTGGGTGCTGGGAACCAAACAAAGTCCCTTAGAAGAGTAGTAAGTGCTCTGAATTGTTAAGCCATCTCTCTGGCCCCACCCCCAACTTATCTCTTAAAACAAAAGAAAGTGGTGGTAATAATAACAACAATAACAAAGTAAGATTGTGTTCCTAGTTCACTGTCTGGGCACTATTCCTGACAGTCCTGCCTCTAGCTCAGCCAAAGGAGAAAGGACGTAGGGTGTCACAATGCCATGGCTTACACAAAGTGCCCAGGAAGCCCACTGAAATGATTTGCAAACTTCTTAGAGTGCAATGCAAGAAATTACTCAGGATATCAAAACAAATCTGTGCTTCCAGAGTGCAGCTATGGGGGCTTTGCAGGAGGCACAGGAGGCCTATCTGGTTGTGCTTTTATTTTTTTTAATTTTATGTGTATGAATGTATTGCCTGCATGTATGTGTGCACCCCTGGAACTGGAGTTTCAGAGGTTGTTAACCACCATGTGGGTGCTGAGAATAGAATGCGAGTCCTCTCTTACAGCAGTCAGTGCTCTTTTTTTTTTTTTTTCTGTCCTGGAACTCACTCTGTAGACCAGGCTGGCCTTGAACTCACAAAGATCCACCTGCCTCTGCCTCCCAAGTGCTAGGATTAAAGGCGTGCGCCACCACGCCCGGCTACAGTCAGTGCTCTTAACCTCTGAGCCATCTCTGCAGCCTAATGTGCTTTTTTTTTTATTTATTACTTTTATTTTTATTTGTGTATGAGTGTATTGCCTGCATGTGTGTAAGTGCACCTGTGTTGAGCAATGCCTGTGGAGATCAGAAGAGGGCCTCAGATCCCCTGGAACTGGAGTTACAGATGGTTGTTAGCTGCCATGTGGGTTCTGGGAATTGAATCCAGGTGTGTATGAGTGTTTCCCTGGAACTGGAATTACGTCAGGTGTTGGCCACCATGTGGGTGCTGTGCCATCTCTCTACCCCGGTTGTGCTTTTTGAAGATACCAACCTGTATGCTATGCCAACTGGGTGACAATTATGCCAACAAAGCTATCCAGCTCACAAACCCGATCTACTATGAAAGGAAACATTTCATTCTAAAAACAATTTTTCTTCTTCCTCCTATTATCGGTGTTTCTGAACGTTAGAATTTTATTTTACATGAGGTCAAAAGGTACCCAAGTATATGATTTTGAGTGAAAAAAATAGGAGATGGAAATCTCATATTGGCAGTTTATCCATTTTCATTTGTGCGTGATTTTTTATATTTTTGGTCTTTTTTGAGACAGGGTCTCTTTATTGCCCCAGCTGGCCTGGCATTTGCTATGTAGACCAGGCTGGCCTTGAACTCAAAGAGATCCACCTGCCTCTGCCTCCTGAGTGCTGGGATTAAAGGCATGTGCCATCACCCCTGGTATGTGAATTCTTTTTGTTTTATTATTATTATTATTATTGGTGTTTAACAAGACAGGGTCTCCCTGTAGCCCTAGCTGTCCTGGAACTCACTCTGTACACCAAGCTGGCCTTGAACTCGTAGAGATCCGCCTGCCTCTGCCTCCCTAGTGCTAGGATTAAAGGCGAGTGCCACCACGCCTGGCCTATTTATTTTTTTATGTGTATGAGTGTACTGTCTGCATGTAGGTTGGTGCACCCGTGTCATGCAATGCCGCGGAGTCAGAAGAGGGAGTCAGATTCCCCTGGAACTAGAGTTAAAGATGGTTCTTAGCTGCCATGTGGGCGCTGGGAATCGAACCTGGGTCCTCTGCAAGAGCAGTTGATGCTCTTAACCGCTGAGCCATCTCTCCAGCCCCGTGAATTCTTAATAAACAGATTTGAAACATTAATGCAACTCAACATTTCAGTGAACAAATTTCAACAATTCAACTTTTTTTTTTAATTTTTTTTATTATTATTTATTTTTGCATGTGTATGAATGTATTGTCTGCATGCAGGTCTGTGCACCCGTGTCGTGCAATGCCGCGGAGGTCAGAAGAGGGTCTCGGATTCCCCTGGAACTGGAGGTCTCCTGGAATTGGAGTTACAGACGGTTCTTAGCCGCCATGTGGGTGCTGGGGATCGAACCCGGGTCCTCTGCAAGAGCGTCGGTGCTCTTAACCGCTAGGCTATCTCTCCAGCCCCAAACTTTTCTTTTTTGACATCTAGTCATCCTCATCTGTCTTCTACTTCTTGGTATCAACATCATCATCCATATCATCTTCTGCTCCCCTATTGGTGGCATCTGTCTCAGCTTCCTCATCTTCATCTCCATCCTCTTCCTCACCAACACATTCCTCCTCCTCCTCCTCTTCCTCCGCACTTCCTTCCTCTTCTTCATAGACCTCATTGTNACAGGAGGGCACAGATTCAGGCGAGAAAAATAACTGGACTTGACACCAGAGAGAGTTTTGGATCTAGTGCGTTTTTACTGAATTCAAGTGAAGTTTTTATAAGTAACACAGGCAGGTAATGCAGGCAGCAGAGAGGGGGAAGGGTTTAGCTGACAGGCAGGTAATGCAGGCAGGAGATTTGCATTCCTCGGGAACAAAGGGATTTACAAAGCCAACAAGATAAGTAAAAGAGGGTTTACAGCTTACACTGTGTCAATAAGACAGCAGCCTTAAACTCACAAACCATAAAAAGTCATTGTCTCTTTTGAAGTTTCAATGAGATGTTTTTCATCCTTCCTGGGGTTGTTTGCTATCTCTAGGTTGTTTGTTACCTCTAGGTTGTGTTTTAACTACAAGCCTGGAGAAGAGGGGCTTTTAGCTCTTTTACAAATTACAGTTTTTTTTAAAGGAGAAATCTCCGCCATGTGCCTTTAACTAAGTGTTACACTTTAACATGTATAACTCTAACTTTATTAGATGTAGCTTTTTACTTAAAGGACTAAGTCTTATTTTTATTAAGTTTGGAAGGACACTTTTATTATTATTAACTAACCTATGATCTCACTCAGTGTAATGTCTACAATATCTTTGTGGGGACTTTTAGGACAAAGGAGCTTTTAGATGTTGTATCTCTGTATGATTTTACTTAGGTTCATGAGGCTTCTGTTTGCCTGAATTGTTTTTAAGCATGTTTAACTGTCCCTTATCTGGGACTGAGGTTGTGCTGCGCTTAGGAGGAGAGTCAAAAGACAATGTACAAAGTCCAACACTCATGAAGCATAACATCTTTGTAATACATCGTGATCTTAGAAGCTGAGATCGGGTACTCTGTCACTGACCACCAGGGAGCTTAACCTTGGGAGGTTCTTATCTCCTTGTCCGTTGTTACACAGACGACTCCGGAGTTGGTATGACAGCTGCGGAGGTCAGAAGAGGGTGTCACATTCCCCTGGAACTGGAGTTCTCCTGGAATTGGAGATACAGACGGTTCTCAGCCGCCATGTGGGTGCTGGGGATCGAACCCTGGTCCTCTGCAAGAGCAATTGGTGCTCTTAACCGCTAGGCCATCTCTCCAGACCCTCAAAAATTCAACTTTATAACAATCAAATAAACAGATGAATTTTGGGGGACAATACCAGCACTTAATTTTTATTTGCTTATTTATTTATTGGTCTTTTTGAAACAGTATATCCCTGTATCCTCAGATGGCCTGGAACTCACTATATAGACCAGGCTGGCCTTGAACTCACAGAGATCTTCCTACCTCTGCCTTTCAAGTTCTGTGATTAAAGGTGTGTACCACCATACCTGGATACCAGCTTTTAATTTAAAAAGTAAGCAACTTTGCCGGGTGTCGTGGTGCACACCTTTAATCCTAGCACTTAGGAGGCAGAGGCAGGTGGATCTTTGTGAGTTCAAGGCCAGCCTGGTCTACAAAGTGAGTTCCAGAACAGCTGGGGCTACAGGGAGACCCTGTCTCAAAAAAGACAAAAAAAAAAAAAAAAGTAACTTCATTATCGATGGCAACTAAATGGATTTGTATTATATAAGAGATTCCACCATTCACTATACTTTTCTGAGTTGTCCTTCATGCAAATACCTGTTCTTTTAAATTTCATGTACATGGAGTTGGGGGTGTGTGCATGGATGGGGGAGTGTGGAGTCAGGGTGTGTGCATGGAGGAGGGGTGTGTGCATGCACACCAAAGATTTAGTGTGGAGGCTGGAGTTGGCTCTTTCCTTATATTATATGGGTCCTGGGCATCAAATTCAGATTTTCAGGCTTGGTGGCAAGCAACTTTACCTGCTGAGCCATCTAGCCAGCCCTCAAGTCCGTGTTTTTTTTTTTTTTTCTGTATGTGTATGAATGTACTGTCTGCATGCAGGTCTGTGCACCTGTGTCATGCAGTGCCGCGGAGGTCAGAAGAGGGTGTCAGATTCCCCTGGAACTGGAGTTCTCCTGGAACTGGAGTTTCAGACGGTTCTCGGCCACCATGTGGGTGCTGGGGATCGAACCCGGGTCCTCTGTAAGAGTGGTCGGCACTCTTAACCACTAGGCCATCTCTCCAGCCCCTCAAGTCAGTGGTTTTAATGTTGTACTGTCCCTGCTGTCTCTCTAATTTTCTGTTTAAATACATTAAACTGGGCTGGAGAGATGGCCTAGTGGTTAAGAGCGCTGACCGCTCTTGCAGAGGACCCGGGTTCGATCCCCAGCACCCACATGGCGGCCGAGAGCTGTCTGAAACTCCAATTCCAGGAGAACTCCAGTTCCAGGGGAATCCGAGACCCTCTTCTGATCTCCGCGGCATTGCACGACACGGGTGCACAGACTTGCATGCAGACAGTACATTCATACACATACAGAAATAAATAAAAATTAATAAAAAAAATAAAAAAAAATAAAAATAAATAAAAAAATAAAATACATTAAACTATAAAATTAGTTAATTAAATATTAAAATTGATATAAGGTAGAAAGAAGAGACAGGAAGGAAGAGAGAGGAGAGAGAGGGAGGGAGAGAGAGAGAGAGAGAGAGAAAGAGAGAGAGAGAGAATGCAGAGGTCGCTGAGGCAGGTAGAATCCCTGAGCTGCCTGCTTGGCTTCTTGGGGACATTTGCTGTCTGCAGTCTATTTAGCAGCCGCCTTGCCCTTCCTTTTGGTAAGTGTCTCTCGACTTCCCTTTCACTGCTTACCTCTCAAGCACAAAGGTTGGGGCTGATAGGCTGGTACCTCAGAGGGTCCTGCTGGGCACTTCCATGGCCAATAAGGCGAGTGGCTATGTGACTCAATACAGGAAAGTTGGATTTTTACATGTAAACAAAGATAATAAAAAGTGGGAATCTAGCATTTCTAGTAGCAAAAAGCCTTTAGGAGACCCTCGGTTACTTCTCATCACCTATATTCCCCAAACCCTCCAAGTCTGAACCGTGTGTGTCTGTGTGTGTGTACACACAAAATCCAGAGGACAACCCTAGTTGTTCCTTTGGTGACACCCACCTTGGTTGTTTTTTTAAAATAAAATCTCTTTTTTATAAAAATATTTTATTTATTTTTATGTGTATTGAGTCTATTGCCTGCATGTATGTAAGTACACCAATGTCCTGCAATACCCATGGAGGTCAGAAAAGGGCCTCAGATTCCCTGGAACTGGAGTTATAGACACTTGTTAACTGCCATGTGGGTGCTGGGATTTGAACCCTGGTCTTCTATAAGAACAGCCAATGCTCTTAACCACTGAGCCATCTCTCTAGCCCCAAGATAAAGTCTCTTATTGGCCTGCACTCACCATTTAGGTTAGGCTGGCTGGCCAGCAAGTCCCAGAAATCCACCTGTCTCCATCTTCCCTGTGCTCAGATTACAAGCCTGAGGCACCATGCCCAATATTATTTTTCTACTTAAAAAAATTATTTGAGGGCTGGAGAGATGGCCTAGTGGTTAAGAGCGCCGACCGCTCTTACAGAGGACCCAGGTTCGATCCCAAGCACCCACATGGTGGCCAAGAGCCATCTTAAACTCCAATTCCAGGGCTGGAGAGATAGCCTAGCGGTTAAGAGCACCGACTGCTCTTGCAGAGGACCCAGGTTCGATCCCCAGCACCCACATGGTGGCTGAAAACCGTCTTTAACTCCAGTTCCAGGGGAATCCACCACCCTCTTCTGACCTCCGCGGCATTGCACGACACGGGTGCACAAACCCACATGCAGACAGTACATTCATACACATACAAAAATTAAAAAATAAAAAATAAAAAAAACTCCAATTCCAGGAGAACTCCAGTTCCAGGGGAATCCGAGACCCTCTTCTGACCTCCGCGGCATTGCACAACATGGGTGCACAGACTTGCACGCGGACAGTACATTCATACACATACAGAAATAAATAAAATTAAAAAAAATTATTTGAGAGTACACAGAGCTTAGATCAGGAGATTTCACCAGACCACCTGAAGCACAAATAGGGGCCAGGAGCTTTGGCCAGGCAGATTATTGGATAATTGAATCATTGTTTTGTGTGGCTGTAGGGGCAGAGTTGCCCAACTATCCGGTATAAAGGTGGGCCTGTTGCCACTGGGGGACTGCGGTGGTTTGGATGAGTGTCCCCCTAGGCTCTAGGTATTCAGACATTTGTCTCCAGTTGGTGGTGCTGTTTTTGGAGGTCTTGGAGGGTGTGGCCATGCTAGAGGAAGTGCGTTGCTGGGGGCAGGCTTAGTGAGTCTTAACAAGCCTCGTGGTCTACAGTTGCTCTCTCTCTGTTTCCTGTGCTCTTTGCGAGATGTGATCCTTGGTTTGCTGCTCCAGATCCAGCCACCACGCCTCCCGCCGCAATGGACTCTAATTCCCTGGAACTGCCAATCATAAGCTCAAATAAACTCTTCCTTTTATAAGTTCCTTGGTCATGGTGCTTTATCACAGCAACAGAAAAGTGACTAATACAGGGACTCAAATGCACAGAGCTTAGATTGGGGGACTTCACCGGACCATCTGAAGCACAGAGTACCGGGGCGTGGGCTAAGTGAGCCACTCACTCTCCCCCCCAACCCCCCAATTGGAATTGAGGAGGGAGTGGCCAAGCAGGACCACAATAGTGGGTCCATGGCACTAGGCAATAAATGAAACAGTGAACTTGAGACAACTCCAGTCCCACAACACCAAGCCCTACAAACAACCTACAGGTACTAGCTGGCTGGAAGCAGAGTAAGCACAGTGCTCAGCAGGGTACTGACTGGGTTGTTACCTACCCGGTTTTTGGAGAACCTTCAGAACAGAAAGGGAAGAGTGAGTTGGACTTCCAATATATAACCAAAATTGAAAGCCTGAAACCTAAACAAGTCAACACTCCATAAAGAAGAAAACAATGAAGGCATCTGAAGAAAGCAAGCAAAGCAAGCCTTAAACACAGTGAAGAAATATTTGAGATTCTCCCCCCCAAAAAACAAACCCGTGTGCCAAAAACACAACAAAAGATCAACATGGAAAAAGTGCAGAATAATTCCACACCAAACTCTACCAACCCTATAGAAGATTCCTATAATGAGAGCTCCCTAGAGGTAACTCATGACACAGATCTTAGAAAAACAATCACAGACACATTCAAAGAAATCAAAGAATATAAAGAACAAGACAGAGAACTAAAGAGAGAGAATGAAAAACTCAAGAAGGACCTAGAGGGAGAGAACAACAAACTCCAGAAAGAAGTAGAGGGAGAGAATGACAAACACTGGAAAGGAAGTGGAAACACTGAAAAGATCCCATGTTCAAAGAAAAAAGGAAACCAACCAGCAAAGCAAGGAGCTACAGGAAGAGATTGAGAAGCTCCAAAAGGAAGTTGAAATACTAAAGAAATCACAGGATGAAATAAAAAAGGAAATCGAACACTCATCCAATCAAGGGGAAAGGATCAGAAAAAGCCTCAGAAGTAGAATGGAGGAAGCAGAAAAAAGAATATCAGACCTGGAAGATAACACAAAACAACTAAAAAGCTCAAGTAAAGATTATGAAAAATTTAGGGGCTGGAGAGATGGCCTAGCAGTTAAGAGCACCGACTGCTCTTGGAGAGGACCTGGGTTCAATCCCCAGCACCCACATGGTGGCTGAGAACCGTCTTTAACTCCAGTTCCAGGGGAATCTGACACCCGCTTCTGACCCCCGTGGCATTGCATGACACAGGTGCACAAACCTACATGCAGACAGTACAACATTCATACACATAAAATAAAATAAAGATTATGAAAAATTTAAAAATACATGAAAGTAGAACAACCAGGAAATGTGGGACACTATGAAAAGATCAAACCTCTGCATCATAAGGATAGAGGAAGGAGAAGAATCCCAAGGGAATGGTATTGATCAGATCTTCAACAGAATAATAGATGAAAATTTCCCCAAACTAAAAAAAGACAAACCCATACAAATACAAGAAGCACATAGAACTCCAAATAGATAAGATCAGAAAAGAAACTCTTCATGCTATATCATAGTTAAAATGCTAGACATGCAAAACAAAGACAAAATTCTGAAAGCCACAAGAGAAAAACAAGTTACATATAAGGGGAAAACCCATCAGAATTTCAGCTGACTTTTCAGGGCAAACTGTGAAACCAAGAAGAATGTGGACAAAAGGATTCCCAGTGCAAAACAATAGATGCCAACCCAGATTACTATATCTGGCAAAAATGTCTATTATAGTTGAAGGAGAAAGAAAAATCTTCCATGACATAAACAAGATGATAGAATACATGTATGGAAAACCAACCCTTCAGAGAATACTAGAAGCAATTCAAAGGACAGAGGGGAGAAGCAACTATCCCCAGGCACCTAGAAAGAGAAATTAATAAAAGCATAATTGCAGAAGTAGAAACCTAGACCAAAAATGCAAATGGATAATAAGGTGAAAGGAAGCAACACACATCTTTCAATTATAACCTTAAATATTAATGGACTAAACTCCCCAATTAAAAGACATAGACTGGGAGATTGGATTAGTAAATAGAACCCATCTATATGCTGTCTACAAGAAACCTATCTCACTCTCAAGGATAGGCACCAACTTAAAGTGAAAGGATGGAAAAAAATATTCCAAGCAAATGGTACCAAAAAGCAAGCAGGAGTTGCTATTTTAATATCAGACAAAATAGATTTAAAAGTAAAAGTAATCAGAAGAGACAATTTATATTACATCTTTATTTATTTATTTATTTTATTTATTTATTTATTTATTTATTTATTTATTTATTTATTTTTTGGCTTTTTCGAGACAGGGTCTCCCTGTAGCCCCAGCTGGCCTGGAACTCACTCTGTAGACCAGGCTGGCCTTGAACTCACAAAGATCCGCCTGCCGCTGCCTCCCAAGCGCTAGGATTAAAGGTGTGCGCCACCACGCCCGGCTACATTACATCTTTATCAAAGGAACAATTGACCATGAAGATTTCACAATCATGAATATATATGCACCAAACTCTGGTGCACCGAACTTTATAAAGACAGTTGTCCAGGACCCCAAGGCACAGATTAACCCCAGCACACTCATAGTAGGGAACTTCAATACCCCACTGAGCCCTTTGGACAGATCAACTGGACAAAGAATAAACAGAGAGACATGGGAACTGAACAATATAATACACCAAATGGACCTTACAGACATCTACCGAATATTCCACCCAAATACCAGAGAATACACTTTCTACGCCACACCCCACAGAACAGTCTCCAAAATCGACCACATACTGGGACAGAGAAAAAAAAAACTCAACAAATACAAAATAATTGAAATAATTTCATGCATTCTATCAGACCACAGTGCAGTAAAGCTCAATAGCAATGCCAGGTTAAACCCTACAACCTACAAGAACACATGAAGACTAAACAACACACTCCTAAATAATGAATAGGTCAAGGAAGAAATAAAGAAAGAAATAAAAACATTCCTGGAACTAAATGACAATGACAATACAACACAACAAAACCTATGGGATACTTTAAAAGCAGTCCTAAGAGGGAAGTGTATAGCCCTGGGTGCCTACATTAAAAAAACAGAAAGAGCAAATAAATGAGCTAACACTGCAGCTGAAAACACTTGAGAGACAAAAACAAATGAACCCTAAATACAACAGACAGGAAGAAATAGCAAAAATCAGAGCATAAATCAATGAAATAGAAAGGAAGAAAACAATACAAAAAAAAAATCAATGAATCCAAAAGTTGGTTCTTTGAAAGACTAAACAAGATAGACAGACCTGTAGCCCAGTTAACCAAAAGAAAGAAAGAGCAACTCCAACTCAATAGAATTCATGATGAAAGGAGGGAATATCATAATGGACAACGAAAAAATCCAATCATATGGGAATACTTCAAAAACCTATACTCCACTAAGTTTTAAAACATAAGAGAAATGGGTGAATATCTGAAATCCTGGGAATCACCAAAGCTTAACCAAGAAGAGGTTGACAGCTTAAACAGACCCATAATATATGAAGAAATTGAAAATGTAATAAGAAACTTCCCAACTAAAAAAAGCCCAGGCCCAGATGGTTTTATGGCAGAATTCTATAAAACATTTAAAGAAGACTTACAACTATTATTACTCAAACTGTTCAGAAGGATACAAGCAGAAGGGAATCTCCCACATTCTTTCTATGAAGTCAGCATCGCTCTAATACCAAAACCAAGCAAAGATACAACCAAAAAAGAGAACTATTGACCCATCTCATTAATGAGCACAGATGCAAAAATTCTCAACAAAATACTTGCAAACCTCATAAAGACCCACATCAAAAAGATCATCCATCATAACCAAGTTGGATTCATACCAGAGATGCAGGGATGGTTCAACATATGAAAATCAATAAATATCATAAAACATACAAATGGACTGAAAGACAAAAACCACATGATCATCTCAATCAACACAGAAAAAGCCTTCAACAAAATCCAGCATCCCTTCATGCTTAAAGTCCTAGAGGTAATTGAACTGGAGGTATCGTTCCTCAATGTAATCAAAGCCATATACAAGAAACTCACATCCATCATTATCCTAAATGGAGAAAAGTCAGAAGCATTCCCCTTAGAGGTAGGAACTTGGCAAGGCTGCCCCATGTCGCCACTCCTCTTCAATATAGTACTTGAAACACTTGCTAGGGCAATAAGGCAAGAAAAGGAAAAGGAGTACTAATTGGAAAAGAGGAAGTCAAACTATCCTTTTTTGCAGATGATATGATAATTTACCTAAGAGATGCTAAAAACTCCACTAGACATGATTAAGAGTTTCAGTAAAGTGGCAGGATACAAAATTAACCTAGAAAAATCAGTGGCCTTTCTTTACACCAACAATAAGCAACTGAAGAAGGAATACTAGGAGACCCTCCCACTTACAATAGCCTCAAAAACAATAAAATACCTAGGAACAAACCTAACCAAAGACACCAAGATGTCTACAACAAAAATTTTAAACCCCTGAAGAAGGAAATTGAAGAAGACATTAGAAGATGGAAAGACCTCCCATGCTCATGGATTGGGAAAATTAATATAGTAAAAATATCCATTCTTCCAAAATTAATAAACAGATTCAATGCAATCCCAATTAAAATCCCCAAGAGTTTCTTTACAAGCTTGGAAAAAAAATCCTTAATCACATATGGAAAAACAAAAGACCCTGAATAGCCAAAGCAACCCTGAATGAAAAGAGCAATACAAGGGTGGTGGGGGGTTGGAATCTCTATACCAGACTTCAAACTATACTACACGGCTATGGTCATAAACACAGATTGGGGGGCTGGAGAGATGGCCTAGCGGTTAAGAGCACCAACTGCTCTTGCAGAGGACCTGGGTTCAATCCCCAGCACCCACATTGCTGCTGAGAACTGTCTGTTAACTCCAGTTCCAGGGGAATCCGACGCCCTCTTCTGACCTCCACAGCATCGCATGACACGGGTGCACCAACCTACATGCAGACAGTACACTCATACACATAAAAAAATAAATAAAAAATAAAATAAAACAGCTTGATATTGGCACAAAAAACAGACCTGCAGACCAATGGAACAAAACTGAAGATCCAAACTTGAGCACATATAGTTTCAGCCACCTCATATTTAACAAGGGGGCCAAGAAGACACAATGGTGGAAAGACAGCATCTTCAGAAAATGGTGTTGGCAAAACTGGATCACCAGTTGTAGAAGAATAAGATTAAACCCCTACTTCTCACCCTGTACAAAAAACAACTCCAAATGGATCAAAGACCACAACGTGAAACCCAAAACTCTGAAGGTGATAGAATAAAAAGTTGGCAGCAACCTACAAGACATAGGCATATGAGAAGACTTTTTAAATCAGACAACAGCTACACAGGAAATAAGGTCAATAATTGACAAGTGGGATCTCATTAAACTCAAAAGCTTCTGTACAGTGAAAGAAACAATCAGGGCAGTAAAGAGAAAACCCACAGAATGGGAGGAAACCTTCACTGCTGATACATCTGACAAAGCATTAACTTCCAGAATATATAAACTACTCAAAAAAACAAAGAGGAAAGAAACAAATGACTTACTCAAAAGATGGAGTGAAGAGCTGAACAGAGACTTCACAAGTGAGGAATTAGAGATGGCTGAAAAACATCTTAAAAATGCTCAATGTTAGGGCTGGAGAGATGTCCTAGTGGTTAAGAGCCCTGACTGCTCTTGCAGAGGACCTAGGTTTGATCCCCAGCACCTACATGGTAGCTGAGAACCATCTTTAATTCCAGTTCCAGGGGAATCCAACACCGTCTTCTGGCCTCCATGGCATTGCACAACATGAGTGCACAAACCTGCATGCAGACAGTACATTCATACACATAAAAAATAAATAAACAAAAATTTTAAATGCTCAATGTCACTAATAATTAAGGAAATACAAATTAAAACCACTTTAAGATCTCATCTTACTCCAATAAGACTGGCTAGGATCAAGAAAACAATACCAAATGCTGGAGAGGTTTTGGGGAGAGGGGAACATTCAACCACTACTGGTGGGAATGTAAACTCATACAACCACTATGGAAAGCAGTGTGGAGAACCCTTAAAAGACTCAAAATGAGCCTACCACCTGACCCAGCCATACCACTCCTGGGTATATACCTGCAAGACTCATCCTACCACAGAGATACATGCACATCTATGTCTATTGCAGCTCTCTTCACAATAGTGAAGGGCTGGAACCAACCCAAGTGCCCCTCAACTGACAAGTAGATAAAGAAAATGTGGTATATCTACACAATGGAGTTCTATGCAGTGGTAAAGAAAGATGACATCATGAACTTTGCAGGTAAATGGATGGAACTAGAAGATATTATGTTAAGTGAAGTAACACAGTCCTAGAAAAACAAACGAAGAATGGTATCCCTCATCTGTGGATGCTAGCACCAAGTACCTAGTTGTAAGGCAAACTGAGCAATGTTAATGTTATATTCCTCGTGATCTGAAAACAACTGTACTCTATTGTGAATCCCTTAACGGGTTCTAAAACTAACTTACTGTGGTGGTTTGAGTGAGAGTGTCCTCCATAGGCTTTAAGTATTCAGACATTTTATCCCCAGTTGGTGGTGCTGTATTGGGAGTTCTTAGAAGGTGTGGCCATGCTGGAGGAAGTACATCACTGGGGTGGGCTTAGTGAGTTTAACAAGCCTTGCCAATCTCCAGTCTCTCTCTCTCTCTCTCTCTCTCTCTCTCTCTCTCTCTCTCTCT